>JALLPI010001134.1:0-12272 GCA_036939935.1 Cyclotella atomus
ATGTGAACCGCCTCCCAGGAAAGTTTGCATCCAAATAATCCATGAAGGCAGACATAAACTCATAAAATCGCTGCAAATCAGTGCCCCCTTCTGAATACAGCCTATGGAAAGAGAAGGGGGTTTGTTCACTTCCAGAGATGCCCATCAGCAGGTTTGTGCCCTCCTCACCTCTCTTGTACTTGCCCTGGCATTAACTCTCTTACTACGAACCACTTTACAATGCTTACGGTTCTGAGACTCTAGCTTGAACTTCACCTCGTCAATAGCAATAATATCCTCTGTACTCAAGCCATTCACTCCATCGGGGTAAGCAGTGTTCCAGTAACGCTCACGTTTGCGCAGATTCACAGGGAGGTATGCAAGATCAGATGTGCTTGAGCTTGAGCCTACTTTCCTTGATAGTCCCAGTCTGCGCTCAGCATGATAGATTTGTGACTTGGAATATGGAGGGTTTGCTGGTTTCCTGTTGTGGATGTAGGCTGCGACTTCATAGAGATAAGCCTTGGGTCGGACCAGGCGATACAAAGCAAGATTGACCAAATCTTCCCCTTGAACCTCGCGAGTAGAGAAGTGATTACCAGTCTGATGCTTTGCCCTCAAGTGCCCTTCTCTTTGATACTGTTCAATCCATTGCTTGCAAGTCTTGAGGCTTGGGAACTTGTACTGGGCACGAAGAGGAACAAGCCACACAGCCTCGAGATCATCCCCATTTAAATGCATTTGGATGAACTGCTCCCTTATGTCTAGAGAATATCCCCTGCTGCCACCATTACTAGGATGGCTTTGCGACTCCCTGCGCATCCCTAAAGGAGCTTTATCAGGGCCAGGGTTGGTGGTGTTGGCGTTGGCATTCATGGTTGAGAGGAGTGGGGCCAGGGCGAGGGTTGAATTCTAGAGATTAAGAGGCTGCGAGCCCCTTGTTCTGATATTGGTACTATTTACACGTAGGAATTCATACTAAATGGAAATAACGCAGTATTTCCAAGCCACTAGTGGATATTTCCAACGGGCAGTAGCAAATACGTTATTTTAAAAGGGACAACTGTACTGGAAACTGTAGTATTATGGAGAGGGCTAGCTGTGTGAGGCTGTGTGGTGTACCAGCCTCACAAGCATAAAAATGGTACAGACCGGTACTGACATGAGGGAGTGACTATCTCTTTTGTCACGATTGTCCACTCTAGGTACGCTGTAGACCAGCATTGGAGAGGTGAACGGTACAGACCGGTACTGAAAAAGTGTACGGTACTGCCAAGTGAGGCCTCCTCCGGGATTACAATTAGTACCGAAACGAGTTCGCTGAAGACAACCAGTGTAAGTTCTGCTACAGCCCCCAAACCATCACAGTTCGCTTTATTTAATAACCGGTACTGTTACTTTCGCTCAAGAGGCAAATGACATAATTCATTTGACAAGGTTGCAATCATTCATTTATCACAAACATCCACAGCAACCATGGTGTCGTTTAGCTCCGTCTTACTCAGCCCCGTCATCTTCCATGCCGTTTGCAACGTTGTTGCCGCTGACTTTAGCACGATTTTGACCGAGGCAGTCTTCAACCATCTTGCCCCTCTAGCTTCAGCTCCTTACACATATGCAGGATTTGTTCAGGCAGTATATGATTGGAACACCAACAATGTAAATGACCTCATATTTTCCGGCAGTACAGAAATGTTACAGCGCCACGAGCTGGCTGCATTCTTTGGAAACACACTCCACGAAAGCGATGCTTTCAGGGCCCCGCGAGAATACTTCATGTGTCAAGACTATCAAACTTTCGGTTCTGATCTATACTGTGATGTTCCCAGCACCCAGTTCAGCTTCGCGTATCAACAATACTGTTCCACAAATCACAACGATCCAGCAACAGGAAATTATGAAGATGGATGCAATTGTGCATTGGAAGCTGCTGATACAACAGTTTATATGGGCACTGATAAAAATTTTGTTCTTGCAAACAATCTATATTTTGGCCGAGGTGAGTATATTACTTGCTCGAACATCGTTCAACCTTTTTAATGAACATATCAATCAAACCCACCAATGCTTCCATTAGGTGCAATCCAACTCAGCTGGAACTACAACTACATCGATGCATCAAAGGCGCTAACCGGAAACTCAACCGCACTGTGCCAGAACCCTGAGCTTGTCGCGACGGACCCAGCGTGTAAGTGTTCCAGTCGAGCAAAGAAAAGTACACTACTGGAACTCATTAACATTATTGTGTATTTTCATTTCTTTGTCCACAGATGCTTGGGGCACAGCCTTGTGGTTTTGGAGGATGAACACAGGATCTGTTGGCAAGACTTGCAGTGCTGCTGTCCTGACTGATGGCGACTTTGGAGGTACCGTCAACACCATCAATGGTGGGTTTCCATTTACTCTTGAACCTCTCAACTTGAATCGGTTATCCAACCATTTCCTTCTTCTAATTAACCAGGTGGGCTCGAGTGCCCTACCGCTGAAGGCCACGGTTCTAGCCTTGAACAGCGCTTGGACTACTATTGTAAAGCTGCTACTGACCTCAACGTTGATGCATTGCTCACGTTAGGCGGATGTTCTGGAATGCAGACCATATTTGATTCGTGCGCTGTCAGCGGTGGAGGGTGCGAATCATGTGTCGTTTGGAAATCCACGCCGAGCCCCAGCAAGGCACCCACATCCAGCCCTACTCATGTTCCAACAACCGCTTCTCCAACTTCTTCATCACCTACTCAAAAGCCAACAGAATCTCCTACATCAAGCCCAACCACCTTGTCGCCTACCCAAAAGCCAACAACCGCTACCCCGAGCTCAAGCCCAATTAAATCACCAACATTCAGCCCAACTACTTTGTCCCCTACTCGAAAGCCAGCGGAACCTCCTACGTCAAGCCCAACTACCTTATCTCCTACTCAAAAGCCAACAGAACCTCCTACGTCAAGCCCAACAACTTTGTCACCTACTCAAAAGCCAACGACCGCTACCCCGAGTTCTAGCCCTATTAAATTACCTACATTCAGCCCAGCAACTTTGTCGCCAACTCAAAAGCCAACGGAACCTCCTACAACAAGCCCAACTACCTTATCACCTACTCAAAAGCCAACGGCGGCACCTACATCAAGCCCAACTACCTTATCTCCTACTCGAAGGCCGACAACATCCTCACCTACTCAAAAGCCGACTTTAAAACCTACAGGTCAACCGGTTTCGGCATCTCCAACGAGGAATGGAGCTACCGGCAAGTATTTTCCCAATTGGAGTTCTGCATCTGGTCCACATGTGTGTTTACTCGACGACGGCAGTCTCGTTGTCGCTGCTGGAGCACCCCTCTACACCGACCAGTCCACATGCTGCACCCACCATTACTCCTGGAATATCAACGAGTGCAATGGGATCGTCTCAGGACCATCCAACAAGTACTTTCCAAACTGGAGTTCTGCATCTGGTCCACATGTGTGTTTACTCGACGACGGCAGTCTCGTTGTCGCTGCTGGAGCACCCCTCTACACCGACCAGTCCACATGCTGCACCCACCATTACTCCTGGAATATCAACGAGTGCAATGGGATCGTCTCAGGACCATCCAACAAGTACTTTCCAAACTGGAGTTCTGCATCTGGTCCACATGTGTGTTTACTCGACGACGGCAGTCTTGTTGTCCCTGCTGGAGCACCCCTCTACACTGACAAGTCCATATGCTGCACCCACCATTACTCCTGGAATATCAACGAGTGCAATGGGATCGTCTCAGGACCATCCAACAAGTACTTTCCAAACTGGAGTTCTGCATCTGGTCCACATGTGTGTTTACTCGACGACGGCAGTCTTGTTGTCCCTGCTGGAGCACCCCTCTACACTGACAAGTCCATATGCTGCACCCACCATTACTCCTGGAATATCAACGAGTGCAATGGAGTCGTCGCTGCGCCATCCAACAAGTACTTTTTTTTGTAAGCATAAGTGTCTGCCAGCACCACAGCGATCGGGCACGAACATCTACATAAATTGATGAATTGAAGCAGTTTTGCCACAATAGGTTAAAGTAAAAACGCACAGATTAGTCTAATTATCACGCCGTCCAAAAGGCACACATTCCCAATGTGTGTTTCTTGGACGATGGCAGCCACACATTACCTGCGGGAGCGCCGTTGTATAGTGATCTATCATCGTGCTGCTCGACTCACTATGGCTGGAATATCAACGAGTGCAACGGAGTCGTCTCGGGGCCATCCAACATGAGCGTTCAGAGTACATTCAGAAGGTGTTGCTCAATCTTGGATATGATCCAGATACTTGCCACGTCGAGCAATTGATATCATGGTTGGAACTCTGGGATGACTTGTTAAGCGAACAAGGCGAGTTGAATGCTCTCCTAGAATCAGTGAGGGAGGACCCAGATGTTGAATCCTTGCTTCCACCTTTGCCACAGCCAGGTGCGGAGAACTACCAAAAAGTAAAGCTCCTCCGTTTACTCATCAAGTCGCTGCTCATGTACAAAGTCAATGATTGGTCAGAAAATGACTCTCCAGCAAAGTACCTTTTGGCTCATGGCAAAGGAACCAATAAAGAAATGCCAAAGCGAGCTGTTACAGTTATAGAAACGTTTCAACGTGCTGTTAGAGGTCTCTGTCAGGGTCAGCAAAAGTACAAGACTGTGAGATCAGTTGAAGTATCTTATTCTACAAGTATCCTCGCTAGAATTCAGCAAGATATTGAAAAGCTTGAGAGTGCTGGGTGCAAGACTTCAATTTTGTTGAATAAAGAGTTGCGCCCGCTCAAACGCAGACCAGATATTGTGATTCAAGCCGAGACTCCAGATGGACGCGTTCTCTTCATCGATTTGGAGATTGACGAAAAGGGTCATCAGGATTATACTGTTCAAGATGAACAAATTCGAGCAACCCAGATTCACCTCACTGCCAAGGATGAATACAATGCAACTGAACGATTCACCGTAAGAGTAAATGTCGGTAATCTCGATGCCGCGAATACTGAACAAGTAGATGTGATTGTCAAGATCCTGGTGCATCTCCTCACAAGAAGTGAGGATTCGGCATTGAATGATTCTGAGTTTGGGGAACTTGTTCATGCTGGTGAAGGAGACCATTTAATCTGGATCGACACCAGAAAGGATAGTAAGCACGTGGTCGAAAGTCTGAAACGTATTCACGACGAACACCGTCCCAAGTCTATAGCTAGCGGAGGAGCCGACTGGGAATACACCCTGTACAATTCGGTGATTACAGTCTTTACAGATGCATTCGGGAAGGAAGTGGCCAAAACTTCAAAGCCGGAAAAACTGAAGATCAAAACGTACACTGTCAACGAACATTATTCTAGTATTGAGGATGATAGAAAGCCAGAGGCCAAATAAGACAGAAAACGTGTAAATGGTAGTAGACTACCCTTTTTTTCAACTGAAGTTATTTTTTAGATTAGGCATTGATCTAAACCCCTCGCTTGGTTTGATCTAACTTGGTCTAGAGATAGATCACCTTCTTCTCCTACTTCTTCTGCAATTCGCTGGAGTGGAGCTCCCAATGTGTGTTTATTAGAAGATGGCAGCCGTGCAGTTCCGGACGGTGCACCAATGTATACTAGTCTCACCGACTGTTGTAAGTAGCAAGTATCCATTTACTCTCGAACTCCTCAACTTAAATTGGTTACCTGGAACCTAACTATTCATTTCTTCTAATTAACCAGGTAATCGCCACTACAGCTGGAATCTATATGAATGCAACGGAGTCGTCAAGCCACCATCAAACTTGCACTTTCCAGGCTGGGTTTCAAACACCGGTTGCTTGAAAGACGATGGGGTAACCGAGGTTCCTCAATATATGAGCTCCAATCCTGCAACCTACATGCATGCCACTGGAGAGGAGTGCTGTCAAATTAGATACTCCTGGCAGTTCGCTCGTTGTGTTGCAAATCTGCCTTAGTGCAACTACCGAACCTGTTTCGCATAAAAAGAGTTAGACTAGAAAACAATGCCAATAGGAATAAATACATACTGTAACACAAACCTTTGATATGCTCGAACATGCATTCGATTCCGCGGCTCTGTCTACTGACCCTTTAGACTCAATCTTAATAAATAATTGGACGGCCAGTTTGCAGCCAGATCTCAAATAGTGAGTTGAACTTTAAATGTGGGCCCTTATCCTGTTTGAACGACAGATACTCATCTAAAGACAGATACATCTGCTTACAAAATACTTTATCACTTGCTCCTGCTAACAGATGCAAAGGAGGAGGTGCAGCACGAACATTCTCGGTATGTTGCACTTGATCAAGAGTTGGAATTATAGGGGTGTCGTCAATAGTTTGATTACTGTTTGAATTCAGTTGGAGGTAATGCCAACGAGGAAGGAGACGATTGTACAGAGAAGTTGCTATATATCGTCCTATAATCTTCGAATTTGGCGGCATGCTTGAGTCACTAGTAGGCAGCCCATCTTTTTCAAGATCAATATAACCAGACATATTGTAAAATGCCATTGTAGGCTGTGAAAGTATAGTTGTGTTAACAGGTCAATTTTCAAAAAGCAATGTACATCAATGCATACACTTGACACACCTTGATGTTTCCTTCCATAGATAGAGTCAGAACTTGTGGATAACTGCGTAGATTATCTGACAGAGTTGATGTATCGGATTTGATGCTCAGATTATCTTCCGAACCGTGAACATCACAACCCCATATATCAGCAAGATACTGAATTTTCTCAGCAATATTCGATAGACTCAACGAATATGTAGAAGGTGCACTCAACAGTATTCTAGCTGCAAGGGACATTTCTTTTCTATCGTACGTCGATGTGTCGCTCCTGTCTTCAGTACATTCAATCTGATCAAAGTAGTTCATTTTTGCACGTAGGTTGTCCAGCGAAAGCCCGAGTATCTGAGGATGTTTCAATATAGACTTTTTAAGCAAGGTAATGGACTCCTCTTGGTATAGATGTCTAGTGTCATTCCCATTATCGTTCATTGAAACTGGTGCCAATGCATCTAGCAAATATTGCAAGGTTGGCTCGATATTATTCTCCAGCGATAGCCCTAATATCCCCGGGGAAGAAGAAATAACCACAGCCAGTTCATGGTCCTTCATGCGGCAAAAGGACTGGATAAAACGAGCTTTTGGCTCAAGGTTTGACTTGACATCCAGATGAAACAGCACCGGGTGATTTGTAATGATTTTAGATATTTGCCTCTTTTGTTTCGATGAGAAAGTACTAGGCGTGTTTCCTAGCAGCAGCAATAGAAACTCAACAGCAGGCTTCACTTTTTTCTTGAGAGATACCTGAAACAATGTGGGGTAACTCTTCTTCAGCTTTTCAATCCCCAAAGTTGACACTCCGAGGTTAAGCAAATACTCCTCAACTGCCACATCGGCGTCAGTATCTTGATCTTCCCAACCAGCAGCTGCTGCATAGCCTACACCTCGAACCAGTAACAAATCAGTATTTCTCTGTATGGCTTCATAAAGCATCCCTCCTTCAACACCATTAGTATCAGCCATTGTTCCATACAACCCTCTTAGGAATTCAACTGTGGGAATCAATTTGCTCTCAATAGAATGGTGCAGGCTCAATATTCGTGGAGATTTTTGGATGATTTGCGCCTGCAGCTTTGGATGATTCGGAAATGTTGTTTGCAGAAAGTTGATGATCTGCTGGATATTTTTAGGAGATAAGTTCTTCGTTCTGACCCGTTTGGATCTAACTGGTCTACTTGTATCGGTTGAATTTAATTTGGATTTGGAGTTGGAACGTAAATGATAGAGATAGTTCCTTGTCTTTGTCCAATCCTGCCTCGAATTGCTTGGATAAGTCTCTTGTAACAACGCCATGATTTCGGGAACATTCATTAGCGTCTTTTCTTCTCCATATGAATTCTTTGTATCAGCTGATGGGTTAAGCTTTGCATAAATAGGATAGCAGCGAGCCGAACCAAACGTCTTTCGCATAGAAAAGGCAGATGAAGATGCCAGGTACGTTAACGTGCACAAGAAGATAAGCAGCATGCATAGTCTCTTTATTGTCAACATGATGAAATAGATGCTACGATCACCTACCAGCAAGCTACCAGCGATGCATTGGCTCTTGGCTCAAGGAGACAGAGGCAGCCGACTGATGCTCTACACTACATTGCACTTTCACAGACTTTCACTTAAAGGGCTAGGACAGATTTTTTATCTTGCGGACCGCGCACAAGGTAAAACAGAGTTGAGCTAGATAAATTAGACTGTTTTAAAAATATCTACCTTTAAATGAGCCAAGAACACCACCTCAGGCCTGGCTCCCACCTCCTCCCACCTCCTTCGTACGGCGTCAATCGTACTGCAAACAACAACAATCAGAGCTCAACAAGAAATGCTGAATCCGACTCTAATCATCGCCTTCCAAGCACTGCTGCTTCGCCCATCGGCAGCTTTCGCTCCATCATCTCCGCGATGTTCGCCTGTTGTGCTTTTATCATGTATCAGTCAAGACGATGCGGAGATGCCCAGTCGATCAAATCATCTCGCCGACGACAAACGGCAAACCACACGCAGAGAAGCACTTTCTGCTGCTCTTGTCACACTTACAACCTTTACATCCTCAGCACAGGCGGCCGTGATCGGGGCAGGACGATGTGCTAACGGAGAAGGCGATGGATGTGATAGCTTGGCTGAAGGCAATGCATATATTCAGAGTTTGCAAAAGAAAAGTTTAGAGAATAAAGAAGAGAATCAAAGGGTTAGTTCGCGTTTTGAAGCTTTATTCTTATTGAGTAACATCAAGCAGAGATTCTCATGTATTCCTTCTATTCTACTATCAGGAGGCACTCTACTCATACTACATGAGAAACTACCCAGATGTATTTGCTGTTTCCGACAAACGAATGGTGATGAAATCTGATGGGTCATTTGAATTATTTTCTCCAGGCGAAGTGGCTGATCTGGTCAATAATGGAAAGATAACAATTGAATATCCAAAGACAATGGGTGGGCGAGTTGTTGATTTGACGCAGAAACCTGTACTGGTGCTCAAAGATTGAGTTTTGTACAGGGTGGATTAAGTAAGATGACATCAAACAGTTGGAGATTGACTCGATCTGAATACTATGCTGAGTTTATTGTGCATGTGATGAAATGTCGCCCATGAGAGGAAATATTACATGCTTTAGGTTGCAATAATTTCAATTGTTTGTTTCCAGTCCACAAAAAAAGCAATTCCAAATCAAGCAGTACAATTATATTCATATGCCAATAGCACAAATCAAACCAAAAGGTCACACTACTCGCTTCAAATTATTCATGACTTCCCGTTACACATCACACCCAATCCGCATGTCAGATTCAAGAGCCAGTTGGGCGCTTTCGGATCCTGCAAATCTCTCCCGTAACAACGCCCCACCAGAGAATCTGCCAATGGTCCTGGGGGGTAAGGGAAGTCATTCGTTCGAGAGTTGGCCAAAAATGCCTGCCCTGCGCCCAACAGCATCACCCAGCTGTATATCATCAACAATGCATGAGCGTACTTGAGGAAAACAAGTAAGAATTCGCGACGTGTTTGGGGAATGATGGTAAATTGTAAATGACGGTTTCTGTGTTCAATACCAGTTTGGTCTTCATTAACGATTGCTTCACCTTCCACTTCAGTGTCTGCTTTCGCCTCTGACAAAAACTTGTAGAGACGTATGCACAAGAGGCCAATGACAATGGCAATGTACATGGACGCTATAAGATAAATAATCTCACGAGGTGTGCCATACCGAGGCCAAATCCAGTTGGCCGTGATGGGCATGAATATACAACACACTAGGAAGAGCCCACCGGCTATGACATGAAGAATGGAAACCGTTCGAGCGATGTTCTGTGATGGGAGGCTTCTTCGCAATAGGATAAACAATGCACCAGGTACCCGCAGACCCCAGGCGATGGATCCAAATGCTACGCCTGTCCAGCCGAGTCCAATGTGGAAGTGTATGTACTCGCTTATCATTGTGTTCAGGCACTTGGATTGCCGCGTGGATGTGGAGGGCACGTGAATTTTGAACGTGACAGGTAAACAGGTGCTTGCTTGTAAGTACCGTAGTAGATACTTCTTAAAGTATCATTTTTTGCCTCGTCGTTCGTCTTCAGTTTGGGAGGAATTCAAGAGATGAAGGTAAACTCAGTGCTTCAATCAAAGCTGATGTGCTTTGCCTTGGTGTACTTTCTCCCGTCAAGCAGCTCCTTCGCGCCGCCACTGGCATCGCGAGCTGACACAGCCATCACTGCATCGCTTTCGGCTGCCGATCTCCTCTATCAAGATCAACAAGATGCACTGCTCCGACGAGCGTTACACGAACAAGCCATCATTCAATCTCATGCTAAAAATGGTGTCTTAGAATCTTTGGTAGCCCCAAAAGTAAAGGCGGTGGCAAATGCCGGAACTGGCTTTGCATCCGCCTCTTCCAAGTCGTCAGATGTACGAATTGCGCAGCAGCGAGCCAAGATGGTTAATAAGGATGGAGTTCTACGCATTGACTCCGTGCTTTCTACTGAAACATGTGATGCATTAAGGAATTATGTACTTGATCAACAAAAGATAGCACAAAAGGCAACTGACGCCAATGCTGATTTGTCAATGATTTATTATGGAGTAGAGAATAGACGTAAAGGTCGGTGTGATTTGCAATTAAGTTTGTTGAGAGGTGGGTTTGAAAGGGATTGCAATGGCGGTGACTGCAATGAACAAGGATCGATTTTGGCCGATTCATTGAATCAGTTGCTTGGGGAGAGAGGTACACTAAGGCATTTATATGAACAGTTGGTCACTACATCCGGCGAGTTTTATGAACTTGCGGCAGTAATCACAGATCCAGGGTCCAATCGACAAACAATTCATCCGGATTTGCCATGGAAACCCGTGGCTCCGCTGTACGTCATTTTTCTAGCTCTTCAAGATGTGACTGTAGAAATGGGCCCAACATGCTTCCTAACGGGGAGCCAATCTGAGAAGATTAATGAATTGTTCAACTGTGGTAATACCTCACAAAAAGATGATGTATTGACAAAGTCAACTGCTAGACTATCAACCCTAAAGCAGGGAGATTGTGTACTTTTTGATGCTCGAATATTGCATTGTGGAAATGCTAATGAATCCAGTGAGACAAGGGCACTGTTTAACTTTTCCTTTAGGAACCCAGCCGTTACAGGTGAGTATATATCAGCTGTATTCATACAACGTTTCTCTACCCAACTCAAGCACATGTTTTGGAAACAGGAGATTTGGGCTACAAGGGATCAATAAGACCAGGTTATGAAGGGAAAATGACCTTGAAAGATGTTCACGATGCATCAGTTGCTTATGAAGGAGGGGATATGGATCCTTTTGCGAAATATGGTAACGGCATGAAGAAGGCTTCTAGGTATTAGGCAAGATATAAAGGTAAAAGGAGACCTTTATCTATCGATTCAATTAATTGACAAATGAAAAATATAAGAGTATCAAACATGTAGAAACGGAATAATCAGATTAGGGGTGCCCTTATCTTCTCTGGACACATATTAATTCAGGCTGCGTGCTATTGTTGTTCTAACATTTTTATTTAACATAACGGTATTTACATCCCACTGTGTATGATACTACCTTGATTTTCAAAGGATACATTTAGATCTACTTCCTCTGTTTGTACAAATTTTGTTGTGTACAAAGTGATACCTTTAAATCCCTTGAGATACGTTGAGATACAATACCAATACTTTAGTCTACCACATCATAATATTAAGTCCACCATGTTTAGTCCATCATGTTTAGTCCACCATGTTTATTATGTGTAGTCCAATTTGTTTATTTCATCTCATTGAATTGCAATCGAACATGTAATATTTTCATTATTGCAAACATAAATATAATTTGATATAATTATAATAACAGCGAGATGAAGCAGAAACACTTGAAAAAGTCCTCCAAGAAGGTTTATTGCAAAGAATATATGAGGCAAAAGCAAGAGAACATTACCAAAAAAACAGAGAAACCAAGTTGGAAAGTAGAAAAAGATACAGAGAAACTGATTTGGAAAGAAGAAAACACTATTACCAAAAGAACAGAGAAACTGAGTTGTAGAGCATGAAAGAGTTTTATCAAAAGAACCGAGATGCCACTTTAGAGAATCTACCATTACTGAGGGAACAGAAGAAGGCGAGTTCCTGACCTGAGCTGCTTGAGCCAGTCAAACAATATAACATAGAAATTAAAATTAAACAAAGTTGATTCGAATGAAAAATTGTGAGCTTTAGATTACTTCGAATTAAAGTAGAA
>JALLPI010001135.1:0-11729 GCA_036939935.1 Cyclotella atomus
TTAAGGCAAAATTGACTGAGGTTAGACCGGACAGTTACCACAGGAAGAGGATGCATGCTAAATTTATTTGGGTGGAGAAGAAATTGACAAATGAATCCAAATCACCATCACCCGAAACTCTTTCTAATGCTTGCTACAAAACTATTCAAGTTCTCAAACTGAACCTAAGTAACTAATAACTCTACCACAGAGCAATCATCTGATGTTCAACACTCACTCCTATTGGCTACTTCTTATACTATTAACTGTTCAAGCAGCACACTACACAAATCAACTTAACCTCATAGTGTCCATACTATTATCTTTTATTCTACTCAATGAGTTGTAGCGAGCGTTCACTCAAAGCAGAATCAATCTCACCCATCCTCAGCGTTACTTTCTGGATCAGCTCATGCATCACCTGCCATGATCTGGTCGAGCTTGACACTTCATCTGGAGAGGACCAAAGATATTGGTTTTCTTCTTCAAGTAGCCAAAGTAGAAATAGAGCGGTTGGAAGACAGCAATGCTGCAGCGTCCTGTTTGTCTGTCCCTTGATTTTCAATGTCTTCTCTCTCTACCTGTTGAACCATCATTTCGCCCAAATGAAATATTAAATGAATCAAATTGCACGCGAAAGGTCATCTTCGTGCATCACTCATTTTCCTCCTCCGACTTCGACCAATACCAAACATAGCCAAACATGATTAACAATAGATAGCGAGAGCACTGATACTAACCATAATCGAAAAGTCACCTCTATCTAAATGCAGTCAATTTTCTTTCTGGTATCAGCAGCAGCGGCAACGCAACTCATACTGCTCGCCACTGGCGATAATCGGCAATGCAATGCGCTTCAACCCTCGCGAATGACGCTTCGAATGGCAGATGCATCGAACAAATCGTTAAGATATGAGATATTGAATGGAGTAGCATTGAAATTGAAGACAATGAAAGATCGTGATGGAGAACTCGAGCAGCAGACAATGCCAGTTCAAACAGATGCTTCGGACGAAGTGTACGTTACTGCTGATACAAATTGTACGTACTCGTATTACATTCGCGAGGCATGCAAATCAGGTGAGCGATCAGATTAATTCCATTACAAAGATGTTCAACGTTCTCTCTAGACTAAACAACATAGTTGGTATATATATCATCTTTATATTATTGTGTGTACAGAAATCAATGAGATAACATCGGTACTAATGAAGGCCTTCCATCCACAGTCCCAGCCTCTGTTCGATTCATACATCCAAAGATACAAATATAATCATTTGCAAATGTGCTTTAGTCTACCAAAGAATGATATGGGCATTTTTGTGGCTTGTGCATGTGCAGAAAACGAGACGAATGAGGAGATTGTTGGGTTTTGCTGTGTGGACGGAAGACCAAATGATCCATCATCGAGAATTGAGTTTTTAACTGAAAGTACTTTGGCTTGTACTTGTCCGAGACCATATTTATCTGATCTTGGTGTATTGCCAACTCACAGACGAAGAGGTATAGGTCAGACTTTGGTAGGTGCGTGTGAAGATTGGGCAATGAAACGTGGACATGATACATTATATTTGAAAGTAGATGAGACAAAGAAGAGTACGATGAAGTTGTACAAGGGCATGGGGTATAACAAAACTGTTTTGCCTGGAGTTAGACCGGGAAGTGGTGGTAAAAAGTGGGGTAATGATGTACTGCTACAGAAGCAAATAATATGTGCGAAAGCTCGAGAGGTAGGGGAAAGAAGAAGTTGGTTCAGAAGGATTTTAATGAGGGTGCTGCAGTCAAGCTGAGATTCTCCTTTCAAAATCTGCTGCTAACTCGCCCTCTTACTTTAAGGATGAGATTGCTTAGAGATTTGCCATTACAACCAGTTGTTAGAATCCATGTTAAGCGTACTGACTTCCGCGAAATGGTTGTATATTCAGCTCACGCTACTCCAATGATCCGTTGAAAAGTTGTTTCATCCATCCCCTGATTATCTACCAGGACTCTCTTCAGCTCCGCACATGATGCAAAAGAATGCAACCCCTTCTTTTTCACTGATATCTCTTGTTGTTTGGAACATGCTACCTTGTCTTCTCCGAGTAAATCAACGAGTAACGCATAAAGTCCTTTCAGTTGAGTTTTGTTTGATACGTCCTTTTCCTTTGACTTGGCATTCACAGTACCTGATTTCTTTTCGCATTTCAATCCATCAGCGTTGAGATTCAATTCAATATCTAATACAGCACACTTTTTTCCAATCTGACCGCACTCCTTCGAGAAATCAATAACACCTGCATCAGTTGTTACGATTCCTGTACTAATGTTGCTTCTGGAGACCAAAATGCCAATGATACCGGGTGTACCGTAGGTTACAAAACCAACCAAACCCATTTTAGAAGCTGCCGAGACTATCTGAGCTTCCTTTTTGTGTGCTTTCCCATGCAATAGATGATTATAAGATAGAAATCTGATTGCTAGTTCAATAATTGGTGCGGGTGGATCCATTATTGCCAAGTCATTGATTTCATTAGAAACAGCCTCTATGGCTGCACTAGAAGAAGTATTTTCAACCACATCAACGGCGAACTCTTCTCTGCACCGCTCGGCCCACATGATACACACACCCATCTTGGGCTCATGCATCTCCAGCAGCTCATTGATCAAATCAAAATTTTGAGACGAGTTCAATTGATGATCTACATTGTGCAGAATAGGCGTCGGTGCGTCTAATGGATAAGAATCGGATGGTCGGATTTCTAATGTTGGTACAAAAGATTTTTTGTTTGGCGACGAGGAGAGTCGGATAAACCACGGTCCGGAGATGGATAGCGTTTCTCCCGGATTCGATGAGAGGCTGGAGAAGACTTGGTCGCCGTAGAATGCCTGGAGAGCCTCAAGCTCTTCGGTGCGGATGGTGTGGATGTCTTCCATGTTGGCTACCAAACTGAGAGGCGCGAGGGGAAACTGGAAACGACGAATTCCCGCCACATTATTGATGTCTACGGATGCGATGACACTGAGTTTCTATGAACAAACGAAGTAAAAGTGCGGTTTAGTTGACTGGTTGGTTCGAGCACAACATTCCAAAACGTCTACGATGTATAGTAAAAGCACTTTTTAAGACGTTCTATCTCGCCACTGACAAGACTACTTTTGGGCATGGTAAGTCTCTAGAGAGGGAGTAAATACCTGCAGCTCGAAAGATGAACCATTCAGCCAAGTATCAAGTTGTAAGCAAAAGAAATCTTTTATCTGGCCGGCATTTCAAATATAGTTTTATCCCACAGAAAAGCTGGTGTCTCTTTCGTGACCTGATTTAGTTAGTACTCGTTTGAAACAGAGCAACACACGTTTGAGGGTGAAACGACTGGTTAAGATTTAAACGAACTATCTTAAAGCTTCCCTCAAAACATTGCTGACTCAACATAATATGCAATAACCCCCTGTACAATAAACCCCGTATACTTTAGATGCCCCCAAATATCCAGTTTAATGTGCTGGATTTGAACTTTAACATTTCTTAGGTCGTGACCCTAGAGCCCTGCTTCTTTTCTTCCATGTAGTTGGAGATTGAACTGGCTGACTTTCTGAACGAGATGTAGCTTGGGATACCTGTACACATACAAATGAGTATTGAGTGACCTCATAATGAGTTACATAGAAACAATGACATTGAAACTCACCGCGGGCTTGCAAAACTCGGCCGAAGCATCAAAGATGAACTCCACCATTTTCTGTCCACAGGTATCACCAACCGAGACTGAAGTAATCTCAATCTCTTCTTCAGATCCACCAATGAGCGATAGGGTTGCACCAGTGAAATCGCAGAGACATTTCTCTGGATCGGTAGATTCA
This sequence comes from Cyclotella atomus, assembly GCA_036939935.1. NCBI lineage: Eukaryota > Bacillariophyta > Thalassiosirophyceae > Thalassiosirales > Thalassiosiraceae > Cyclotella > Cyclotella atomus. The sequence continues at coordinate 3,820 of JALLPI010001135.1, forward strand.
CTGCACCAAGTATTCAATACCGAGACTGAGTCAATAGGAAAGCTATCTTGAAGGTCAACTTCCAAAGTATCCTTCTCCGTGTCTACCGACGAATGTTCAAGCGTGCGCTCGGCCACTGCTGCAGCTACAACAGAACTCACGAGCGCCTTCCCTTTCGCAACGCTCACGCCGGAGGAAATGACCTGAAGTTCAAAGGCTTGCACCGATTCAGCAGCCCTAAGTTTGTGCAACTTTACCTTTTGAGCAGTTGGAAGGCAGGCCGCATTATGATCTGAATCAGTCGAAGTCTTGAAGTCCCTTGTGCTAGCATCATCACTTCCGCGGAGGTTGGCATCAGATGATGGACTTATTACAACATCACTGAAAACGTCATCGGAAGCCTTGCATTGTCCTCTGCAACCAGCAGTCGCCAATATAGTACACGATTGCGTGCAAACCCCCCAAACACAAACAGTTTTGCAGCATTTGCCGGAAGTGCAGTCACTGGCTTCTGAGCAGGTAAACCCATTTGGTAGTTTTTGAGTTGACCTCGAAGCACATTTAGAGCAAAAGCACCGTCCACTCACACATTCATAATGCCTTTCGCTAGAGCATGTCCCCCCATCGGATATCACTCGTGTAGGTGCAGGGGAGGGAATGTATTCAAATTCTCTCTGGCAGGGCTTTTCTCCAAATCTGCATCCGTGATCGGGTATAGTTGCTGAGCCTTCGAGATACATGCAGGCTTCAGGGCGTTTACATGCATCATCACCAATAGTTACAATACTATTCGCTTCATTTTCCGAGCAAACCTTAGAAACAAACAGTCAAGTGTGAAGTTGATATCACAATAACTTGTGCATGGCCAATGACCGCCTCACCTTGACTCCTTGGCACGAGTCACTTCCAATTGTAACCGTTCCGTTTCCTACCGAATTGCGACAATTGGAAAATTCATAGCACGACCCTGAAGAAATGCTTACTAGACCTGTAATGTTGGCGCATGCGTAGCAGCCCAAGCTACCAACATACGAGTAGAGTTGTTAGGAGGTATTGGTGGTGACGTAAGTTATTACGAAAGAAATCTCACCATGAATCATGATCCACTGTCAATGCTGCATTTGATGGAAGCCCACTGCCAGGCATTGTGCACTTCGAACGTCGCAAGGTGTTTGTGAGCAAGTAGGGACAGTCTAAAAGAAGCCATTTATGATATGAAAACACAATACATACCGCACTAACTCCAAGACAACTGTTCTCGCCGACTTCACTGGTGCCTGAACATTCATAGAAACATAAGTATCGGATAGTATTCAATTTAAATAACAAACTTAAGTGCGTACCTGCTAGGTGTTCACATGCATTCGATCCAATGCACGCGTTTGACTCACTGCATTTGTGAAATCTGTTAGTTCTGCCGTAGAATAAACAAACAGAAAAGACACATTTGTCACCATGACTCACATCTTAGTGTTGCCTACGATATGGAAGAATCAATTCAAAACTTTATTAGCTGGTGAGCTCAAACTGAAACAATAGTGACGGTGAAATCAACTAACCAACTGCATAAGCGCAGGCGAATGCCCCATTGCATGACTTGGATGTCGGGAAAGGAATAGATGAGCATTTACTACAACGTTGAACAAATGTATCTAGTGGCAACAATCATTAATCTTCGTTACATCTACAGAGGAATGAAAGTAAGGTGAGTGAACAGACACACTCAAAAAGAATCAGCTTAAAACTGGATACTGACCTTTTGCATTACTGCAACTGTAGCATTGATTGCACGATTCGTCTCCCTGAAAAATTCGAAAAGGTTTAGCACTGAGCCATGTGGGAATAATGATGCACATTAAATTCTTACAATTGTTGTCGTTCCTGATAAGATATACCAATGGATTTTTTAGTTCAGGGTCTGTTAGCTCTAGAGTGCGGATTAATCGACAATTAAAGATAAACTTTACCTGAAGGGAATGAGCAGGCTCCATCTATCAATTGAAATTGCGTAGGCTTGTAAGCGACATAAGTAGTGAAATATCAGACAAATTTCTACTTATATAACTTACCCTTGTTACAACTGGCCGAGCCAATAGTGGTCGTCACTGGTATTGTTGTGTTTTTATCTAGAGCACATAAGTAATGGCTGATGGGTCGGGTGCTAAAACAACATTCACAAGCATCCCGCTTGACAGACTTACTTTTAGGGCCCAAACAGGTATATGATCCGTTGCACGAATCAGAACCAATAGTCACAGTACCTTTATTACAATAAGAGTATGAATGGACTTTTATCAATGGACTTGGCCGCATATGCAGTTAGCTTAACACACTTACCCTTAAGTTGTCCGCAGCAAAATGGTTCATTGCATGATCTATCACCCTGCAAATGCAATCATGGCTTGTTGGACAGGTGTTTCATTGAATACTATAGCCAAAACATGATAATGACATACCACTACTAGAGTCGCTCTTCTGTTAACACTGATTAGTGGTTCATAAACATCATAACTGCAGGCATTCCATCTGAGGCAACAGAGAAATCGTGATAGGTGACTATGAGTGAGTGAAAATTGAAGTCATCTGACTGGTTGATGTTGTGTTCTCAACTTACGCGTTACAACTCTCATCACCTATGTGACTATCACCTAAAATTCATGAACCATAATTGTGAGAAGAGATTCGATACGAAATACTTTGACTAACAATGCAAACTACTCTCACTTATCAAACTCTGACATGCTGCTTCCCCGTTCTACAATCAAAAGGTTGTGAGGATAAGAAGAACACCACAAGCAATGTTAATACTCAACAACTTACGCAGGATCCACATCCGACAAATTGGTCGATCGTAGCCTCGTTAAAGCCTGCGCATGCATTCAACGCTGCACACTTGAAACTCCATGTACCATTGCTGAATCGGCACGGCTTCTTCTTTGGGGGGATGAGAGAGAAGAATTGTGCATTATCATGCCCTATGTCCACACAAGTACCACCAAGTGTAGACGCGGCATCCTTCACGCAGACATGACCGGAATTCTTGCATGGATTAGAATCCCCTTCAAGATATCCTTCATTTGTTCCTGGGTCGCATTCTTCTCCTGTAGCGCCTCCATCCTTTACCGACTCGAGGATGTTCTTCACCTTCGATTTCACTCCTCCAGACAACGGCTTGAGCATACTGAACTTTTTGGGACGACACGGTAGTGTTTCCATAACCACCTTCATCAAGAACAACTGCAGCGCAAACTCCTCCAAGAGAAGATGAAGAGTCTTGAATGCAAATGTCGCCAGAGCTTCCACAGCCAAGAATCCCGATATCCGAACCCTTCTTATCCTCCGCCGCAGGTCCATGAGGCCTACACTCTTTCTTGGATTTGACGACATGTCCTCCACGAGTCCACAACTTCATCCTGAGATCCGCCATGGCAGCCAACTTCTCCCTGAGGCGCGTGGACCTTTCCTCCCAATCGATTTTCTCCTTGGGTGTCTCCTCCTTGACCTTGAGCACCTTGACTTTCTTTTTGACCTCGGTCTCGGTCGCAGCCATGGCGATGTTGATGCTTTCAGCCTTGGAAATGATGTTGTCCGACGAGAGGAGGACGCATAGCGTGACAGCAGGAATGTTGGACTTCATGATTGCGTTAGTAGTAGGTTTGGGTATTGATTGGAGTTTGATTTGTATACCTTCTTTGTGTGAGAGAGGACGCAAGCAAGAGAGAAGTTAGAAGGGATAGGATGTGATATTCTCGCGACAGTCATCAGCATCATCATTTATTTCAAAGCGGCATCAATCAATGATGGCGGGGAACATAAATCATTTGAGTAAGCGAAGGCAAAACACATCTCGTGAACACATGATATGAACACATAATACAATGTGATCAAATCCAATCTGGCGGCCGCCTATTGCAAATCGAAGGAGAGATTAGAGGCTTACAGGGAGGACTAGCCAAGAAGTGAATGTCGAAGAGAGGAAGAAGGCATTCTTGATCGTCAAACATCAAAACATGATGGCTTCGCCTTCTCATCGATTGGGGCAAATCCGGAGTGGCCGATCGGGTATCTAGAGATGGCCGATTTGGTCGATATGGCGCTGACAAGTCAAATCCTCTAAAACTCAAAACTAAGACGAAAGTATCCGTTCGGGCAAGACCGCTATTGACGTCGCCTTGAATCTTTCGTCCGATATATAATCATCTGGCATAGGCGGGCCGATGGCCGATGGCCGATAGTCGCCTCGAATCTCGATGTCCGGTTCAGGACCGGGGTTGACGCCGTTGACAACAGGCGCGAATCTATCATTCTGCACATCTCGAGACACTGACGTGATTATCCGACGACGGCGGGTGTGGCCGATTTATCGGGCAGCCCGTAACCCGAGTTGTACCTCACCAAAAACAGTGATGTGCACACACACGGATGATTGTATCTCGCAAGACAACACACAATAATGCAAAGAATATGCCATTTTGATAGAATACTGTACAAAAAGAAAATCATACAACCACAAATCTAGACAGTTAGAGAGACACTATCTCTATCCTTTGCTGCAAACAACTACTTTACTTTACTTTGCAGGTGTAAGGAGTCTAAATATAAAGTTTGCACTATAATGAAAATATGACAGCGCTTGCGAAAATACTGCCCAGGGAAAATACTGCCTTGGCCAAAATTATTCAAGGTTTTGCACTGTCAAAATCTAGTTTCAATTCGAATAGATTTTGGCCGGCCTCGCTTAGACTTGGACGATTTGAAATTTCACACCATCTGAGCCTGAATTCGACCGTGCCCAGGCAAACCTTTTGATTGGCTATGTTTTGCCTCTGCAAAAAGGTTTATTCCCAGGCTTTTTCCAAGCACTGGTTTATGTACATCTGCAGGTTTCTACATTGGGTTTAAAATGAGTAGGTGAAGTTGATTTAGGATTTTTGGAAACAAGAGTCAGAAATTCTTTAGATGATGTTTATTCATTCAGTGACATCAGATTGTAGCTCCATGGTGATATTCCCATCGATGTAATGTTAATGTAAATTTGAGTAATAGTGTAGGGCTCCCTTGCCTTTCAAGTCCAAAGGCCAAGTTTGATGGGTGAGTGAGTGAATAGTCAGAAGTACTTGTTGCACTGTTCGCTAACAATAAAAAACATAGTCATAACTATACATTTATCTTACACCTAGCTTCATCTACAAACTGCCAAAGCCCTGATTGTATAAGTTTTCAGTCAGCAATATACATTTCCTTGGGGGAAATTTTTCTACTGAAAGCCAAAGAGCCAAAATGACAACAACACACAAGATGGCTGAATACAAACCATACGACTTGGTCATGATCCTGACCACCATTTGTCATGACATCATATTATCATAAAAGCAATGGTCCGGCAGCAACAGACATGGTGTCCAGGCTCCGAAAACCATCAGTGCTGGGGGCTGGGGCCCAGATTTGGTGAAAAAAGTGAGAATCACTCCACCCAATCCCAAAAAGTGGTGTCCTGTCTCCAAAAGCCATCGGTGTTGGCCCAGATTTGGTGCCAGAGTGACAAAAGCCCAAAAAGTGATATTACTTTGGGACAGATTGGCTATCAGATGCTGGTTTGACTTTGACATTGCATCATCCTTGTTTGGATCCATAGGATAAATGAAACTGTCCAGTAGCAGCAACAGCAGACATGGTGTCCTGGCTCCAAAAGCCACCACTGTTGGCCCGCCCAGATGATTTGGTCTTCACTTGATCAATCATGCCCAAAAAGTGAGATGACTTTTTCAAAAATTGTCAATTGGAAGCTGGTTTGACATTGCAGCATCCTTCTTTAGATTGATATGGGATCAATGAAATGGTCAAGTAGTAGCAGCAGACATGGTGCCATGGCCCCCAAAAACCATCAGTGTTGGCCCAGATGATTTGGTCTTCACTCAACCCCAGCCCAAAAAATGACATGACTTTGTCACTGATTGGCTATCAAGAGCTGGTATGACATTGCAGCATTCTTGTTTGTATAAATATGGGAGCAGTGAAATTGTCAAGTAACAGCATCATCAGACATGGTGTCCTGGCTCCAAGAGCCATCAGTGTTGGCCCAGATTTGGTGCCAGAGTGACAAACTTCACTCAACCCCAGCCCATAATGTGACATGAAACTTTTGTGGCAGATTGACTATCAGATGCTGGTTTGATACATTGCCTCATCCTTGTTTGGATCCATATGGGAAAGATGAAATGGTCAAGTAACAGCAGCAGCAGACATGGTGTCCTGGCTCCAAAAGCCATCAGTGTTGGCCTAGATTTGGTGCCAAAGTGACAAACTTCACTCAACTCCAGCCCAAAAAGTGACAAGATACGTTGTGGCATATTGGCTATCAGGAGCTGGTTTGACGTTGCAGTATCCTTGTTTGGATCCATATGGGAAATATGAAATGGTCAAGTAGCAGCAACAGGCATGGTGTCCTGGCCCCCAAAAACCATCAGTGTTGGCCCAGATGATTTAGTCTTCACTCAATCCCAGCCCAAAAAGTGACATGACTTTGTCACTGATTGTCTATTAGGAAGTGGTTCGACATTGCAGCATCCTTGTTTGGATCCATATGTGATCAATGAAATTGTCAAGTAACAGCATCAACAGACACGGTGTCCTGGCTCCAAACGGCATCAGTGTTGGCCCAGATTTGGCGCCAGAGTGACAAACTTCACTCAACCCCAGCCCATAATGTGACATGAAACTTTTGTGGCAGATTGGATATCGGGAGCTGGTTTGACATTGCAGCATTCTTGTTTGTATCCATATATGGGAAAGATGAAATGGTCAACAAATTGTCAAGTAGCAGCAACAGACACGGTGTCCTGGCTTCAAACATCATCAGTGTTGGCCCAGATTTGGCGCCAGGGTGACAAACTTCACTCAACACCAGCCCATAACGTGACATGAAACTTTTGTGGCAGATTGGATATCGGATATCAGGAGCTGGTTTGACATTGCAGCATTCTTGTTTGTATCCATATAAGAAAGATGAAATGGTCAACTAGCAGCAACAGGCTGGTGTCCTGGTCCCCAAAAACTATCAGTGTTTGCCCAGATGATTTGGTCTTCACTTGACTCAAGCCAAAAACTCTTGATGTTGCTGTACTAGATCAACAATATCAGGTCCAGATTAACAAGAATCAATGGTTTGATTGATCCACTTGATTGTATTGATTGTATTGGTGGTAGTAGTATTGAGAGTTTTCGCACAGACTATAAAGATTATTGTAGAGTAAAACAGATAAAATGAATTGACATAACATCTCTCTCGGTTGAATGTATCTTCACCAAATTAAACAGATTCAAATGATACACATGTAATTTAAACGCAACGTAGGAATCAATATGGCCTCTTGAGAGTTGTTGCCCTTTTGGCGCCAATCTCAGACATTTGATTGAGAAACATCAGCACATCCTCTCGAAGATAAATGCGATTCGAGCTAATCACCATCCCATCATCTTCGACCTCAAATACTCAAAAATCGCACGAGCCAATCCATTGGTAAACCTTAGCTGGAAATATCTTTGCAGAGACATTACTTCAAGAGGCTTCTGTTTGGAAGACACCAAGACATGTCAGACTTTGTCAAGATATCTCCGATTGTGTCAGGAAGACATGTCAGACACATCACGTCGCCGGGACCTCTCAAAAGACATGATGATGTCGCGACATAATCTGTCTTGAAGACATATTCAATTTGACCATTTAAAATACACTTCTGCTATGTTTTGGACACTAATAATGTATTTGCAACATGTACAATGCATCGTCAAAACATAGATTATTTAAGCAAACAGCCTGGAATTGAAACCTTCCCTCTGCATCCGAATAATTCCTTAGAGCATTCATTAGAGGGCATCTAAGGGAGCTCTAAGGATTTTACACACTATTTTACACACTCTCAAATTCGAAC
>JALLPI010001136.1:0-11658 GCA_036939935.1 Cyclotella atomus
TTTGGAACCTAGTTCCGGGAGCTAGACCGATCGGAATTCCGCCGGAATTTGCAACATAGATGAGGAGGGAAGCAGGAGAGATTGACTAGTGTGTTACGCATGTGGGCTGTGAAAAGTGAAAGTGAAGGCAAGTGAAGTTTGGAATTTTGAGTTCTCGTTGAGTACCAGTTTGATGCCCTTTTCGTACCCGTGCCTTGCCCAAAATGTTGGTAAAGTATCGTGGTCGGAGAGGCGGACAACACTTGATTCTCGCAGGAAGAGACAACCGTAGTACGTCCAATTCTCGCGGCAGAGTCAACTGTAGTACGATGTGTCTGACTTGAACTACTCATACAAATCTGAGAAAGAGAAGCCATTTTACTCATGTTGTATTTAATCCCGAGTCGTTGCCCCTACCGGCATTGATGACTGACAGTAGAAAATAATCCAATAAGAGAATCGAAGAGAAGCATAGAGAAGTCATTTATTTACGTGACTGGCCAACTACGACGAATTTTCAACGGAGACTCAAAGGGGTGGATTCCAACCCACACCGATGCGAGTCTCCACGTAGGAATTGTATGAAATGAGTGAGATGCGAAACCTACGACCTACCGATTTCTTTAACTCTTATAAGAGTGCCTGCCAATCTAATGCCATTCATAAGCCTATGAATTTGAATCGTCTCAAATTTGCGCATAAGCGCGAACGGAGACGAATCTTTTCTCACCAATTTAAGATTTTCACACCTAAACTTAAATACCTTAAATGAATTTATCTTTCTGAAATACATTACAGCTGCTACAGAGGAATAGAATAAGATTCAAAGGCATGGGGTTTTCACCGCCTGAGATCCTCAATTAGCGAAGCAAAAGGCGTTGAAAAAACCCACGCCTTTAAATGGTTGGGATATATTATTGCCAAAGATACAGAGCCCACCCAGGCACAAGAGGCCCAACCCAAGCATGATTCTCACCTAGTGAAAGAGAAGCAACTTTACTTAAGTAACAAGTCACAAAGTCTGTCCAACTTTGCCGATAACCAAAACAAGAACGTACGAACGTACTTGACTTGTCTCTTGATCTTGGAAAGAGGAGCCATTTTACTTAGCAGTTACATGTCGCTACGATACGTCTTTTCTCCGAACATTGTTCACACCACCATTGGTGACATCATCTTCTACAATTTTGTCGTTTTCGACCATGAGCCCATGAGTTTTGGCACCCACTTCTCCACCCGCTTCTCCCCACAGCTCAAAGCTACACAGGTTGCCATCTTGCACAAACACAACATCATCATTGATGGTACTACAACAGCTGCCGCCTGCCATAATATCATAACACCATCGTCAACGCCAAAGCCGAGCCACTTTATCATGATCAAGCAGGAGAAGAGGAGATATGCCTGAATGAGTACGTGCTCAAGGGAGAAAAGAAGTCCAAGGGTGTTCTCCTTGACTTGGTGGAGATTAGGGAGTATGAAATGTTTCTTGGTGATAACCCATCAGTATCTAATGGTCCTCCTATTTCGCTTGGCTGGAGTGTGGAGAGTAGCAACATTTTCACTGTGGACATGTACGAGCACTCAAAGGATCATCAAGCAATGCACGAATTGCATGTCCCTGCAGCACTTCGGGTAAGACAAAAGACATACCTCAGTGGCACACACTGAAATCTTTCACCTTCTGTTGACGAAGCTGCAGACATGATTACTCACTTTACACCTCCTTTCTTGATATTATCTTGCAGGTTGACTGGCTCCTAAACACTGGCTACACCGCACGTGTCGTACACAAGGCCTTGCAGAAAGCAGCAAAGGTTCATCTAATCGATATGAAAGCATCACCAAATGTCAACTACGTGAGAAAGCAGATGACTTTATCGTCAACGCCAAAGCCAAGCCACTTTATCATGATCAAGCAGGAGAAGAGGAGATATGCCTGAATGAGTACGTGCTCAAGGGAGAAAAGAAGTCCAAGGGTGTTCTCCTTGACTTGGTGGAGATTAGGGAGTATGAAATGTTTCTTGGTGATAACCCATCAGTATCTAATGGTCCTCCTATTTCGCTTGGCTGGAGTGTGGAGAGTAGCAACATTTTCACTGTGGACATGTACGAGCACTCAAAGGATCATCAAGCAATGCACGAATTGCATGTCCCTGCAGCACTTCGGGTAAGACAAAAGACATACCTCAGTGGCACACACTGAAATCTTTCACCTTCTGTTGACGAAGCTGCAGACATGATTACTCACTTTACACCTCCTTTCTTGATATTATCTTGCAGGTTGACTGGCTCCTAAACACTGGCTACACCGCACGTGTCGTACACAAGGCCTTGCAGAAAGCAGCAAAGGTTCATCTACATCGATATGAAAGCATCACCAAATGTCAACTACGTGAGAAAGCAGATGACTTTGCTGCAAACTTAAAGAGTTCGCTTGATTGGGTTATGCAGAGGAGAGAAAACACCGTTAAATGCGTTCCGACTGAAGCGAAATGTCCACTCATTTGTTCACCGAGTACCGATGACATCTTATCAAGAAATCATCCAAGGAGAAAGGTGCTGGAGAGGAGATCATCAATCACCTTCTTGCAGAAATCAAGTACCAATAATATGTTGTTACTTTGCTGCTGCTGTTGCCGCCACCGCCGCTGTTGTTCTAGAGTTAATGACTAATTCTAATGTAAAGTATTCAATTATTGGACCATCATGTTAAATGTACTACCTACTGCGCAGCTTCAGAAACAATCGACCAGTTGACAATCCACCATTTGTACTAACTGTCTTCTTCCTAAAAGCAGACATGCGCCAGCGAAGCCATACTTATATTCAAACATGCTTCAAATATTCGACAAGCCGCTTCAGCTGGGCTCGATCCTTTTCCTTAGAAATGTTAAACGATTGCTCCACTTTCCCTGCGTCGCCAAAAGACACGATATCATATACCTTCTTCCCTTGACAGCTGAAACACCTATTTGTACTGGCATAGTCGTGATACCTGTGATACCCATGGAGATGGTTCGAGTGGCACGTGCAATCTTGTGGAATTTTTGAAAGTATGTCGTCGATCGTAACATCAAATGTGAACTCTAAGAACTTCGCACTATCTGCTCCATCCATCACCCACTGATCAATAGCCCCCAAACATACCTGGACTCTCTCGAGATGTTTTTTCAATTGCGCAAGGAACACCAAAAGGACATCTTCGTGAAAGACAAGAGACTCACGAAAGGAAGCCTTGAAATCGATTATACCTGTTGCATCCTTGTCCGGCATGAATTTCGCAAGACAATCAGGTAGTGTACGCAAAGGCTCCATATCAAAGTCGAGCATTGTCTCCTTTGCATTAATGCCTATCTTAGTCTCATCTCCAGAGTTCCAAACTTCGATCTCATCGAACCTAGTCATCTTAAACAGCTTATCATGCAGATAGTGCTTGTTGCAACGATTCCAAATTTCTTCATTCGTGACGATCAAAGCTCGGACAGTCTTAATCGCAATGTCGAGGTCAGAGAATTCATGGCGGCCGGATCTTGACTTCATTCGCTTGATGGCCGCTTCACGTGATTGAGAGATTAACTCATGCGGATCCGAGCTCTCAAAGGCATCAACTTTAGGCTGCGACACTTTAGCTTTCTTTGCCCTTGGTGTTTGCGCCATGGTTGTTTGAAATGAGAGAAGGTTGCGCGGGGCCGGCGGGGAGAATCTTTCAGCTTCAGATCTTTCCCCGAGAACAAGAAAGGTGATCCAAGATAAGTAATATGAAATTACCTTAAAAGCAAACTTTCCCGCCATTTCCCTTATTCTTCAATTCCCTTGCTTGCTCGCCTTGCTTCTCCTCCTCAACTGCCTCAACGCTTCTGTTACTAACATGGGCAACGAAGCGTCTCAACCGCACGATCCAGAAGACGAATTCACCCAATTCGACGGCATAGAAACCCTAGGCTACCGTGTCTTAGGTGTACAACCAAACAGTCCTGCGGCAGATGCACGCCTCGTGAGCTTTTTAGATTTTTTGGTGGGTTGCAATGGAACCATGCTCATGGGTAGTGGCGAAGGGCTCGAAGACGGAGACGAATATGACGATGTTGATTTCCCCAAAGTTTTGAGAGAGAACGAGGGGAAGGAGTTAGAATTATGTGAGAATTGATTTGCAATTGTTGGCTTTTGCATGAGTTGTGCGCAAGCAAGTTTCATGCTCACATCATTTTGTATCTTTGCTTTGTTGCAGTGGTTCACAACATTAAATCAAACTCCCAACGTCTAGTGAAAATTACTCCGTCATCGACTTGGGGCGGTGCTGGTCTTCTGGGTGTTACTATTCGCCTAGACAATTATGGAGGAGCCGACGAACGTCTCATTCGAGTTTTGTCAGTAGAGCACAATTCTCCTGCTGCTATTGCAGGGTTAACTCCTCTTACCGACTATTTGTTGGGTACTACATCTGCCTCTTTTGATTCAGATGATATGCTAGCAGAGGTGCTATGGGTTCACGTTGATAGAATTGTGGAGATTTATGTCTACAGTACAGAAACTGACATGGTTCGAGTTGTTACATTGATGCCAACCAATTCTTGGGGAGGAAGGGGATTGTTAGGAGCGGAAGTTGGAACAGGGTACTTGCATGGGTTTCCAAAGGCCGTAAGAGGAACTGACGGAAAGAGTGTAGAAAGGAAGGTTCGTTTGGGAGTGAGACCTACGGAGGCAATAGCCGAAGGAGAGCAGACTGATGATCAAGCAAAGAGTGAGATATTGGAGAATGAAACTGCAATTACAGATGAAATCTCTGGAAAGACAATGTGTTTTGCTGAGCAAATGGAAATGGAGCCCGAACCAATGCAAACTCAGCAGCAGCAACCGCCAGCTCAGCAAAACCCTGGAGGAGAACCAACTTCTGAGGGCAGAAAATATGCCAATGAGGCAGATGCTTTATTTTCACAGCCTCCACCAGGGAACGGAGCAACATACGCAGGTTATTCGCCACAATACGCACCACAACCAGTTGATGAAAATGTGGACTTGAGATAAGTATAATGCACATTGATAAGAATAGTTGAGGTAGAATTATTTGTGTTTGTGTAAGAGTTAAATATGAAGTCAATCTGTACATGTGATTCAATACGACAAAGACAAATCAATTTACTTCTCAAGTGCATTCTTAATCTCATCCTCTAATCCAAACTTCTTTCCTTCCTTAAGCACATCCAACTTCAGCTTCTTCATCAATCTCAAAGCCTCACCAGGAGCACTGCACGCAATCGCCTTTCGCAACACCTTCTCTTTCTGCTGCTGCGTTTCCTGCCCGAAGCCAACCCACAAATAATTAACCTCGCCCCATTTCTCTCTTGGCAACCACCCCTCTAATTGTTCACGAGTTCCTTCCGGCGTTGTAGATGTAACCCATTTCAGATCATTGAACATTCGATGCATATGAGTATCAACACCAATGCCACTGCATCTATCAAAGGCTATGCTTTCTACAATAAATGCCATTTTAGGTCCAACGCCAGGAAGGAGCTGAAGTTCCTCTGCTGTAGACGGTATATCTCCATCATACTGTTCAATGATAATTTCAGCAGCTTGCTTTATAAACTTTGTTTTGTTGTTATGAAATCCAACTTTTCCAATGAGCGAATTGAGTGTTTCGGCATCAGTATTCCGGATATTTTGTACAGTCAGTCCATGTTCCTGCAAAGCCCTCATAGTTTCACCCACGACTGCATCTTTCGTTTGACTGCTTAGCATTAGGGCGATTAGTACTTGGAATCGGTAGACTACTTCGCCCAAATGTTTTTGTGGGAGGGCTTCGGCTCCGTCAGAGTCTACTGGAGCAGTGCGATCGGATCGAAGTTCAGTGACTAGAGAGTATATTCTTTCCCAGTTGGGAGGTGGCTGGAGAGACCCTGGCTCTATCTTGGGACGTTTGCGTGGTGATTTGGAAGATGACTTTGGTGGAGACTTCTTAGAAGAACGAGATGGAGTTTGTGGAGACTTGATCGGTGTATTAGATTCATTGACTGCATCAATGGAGCCAGATGCTTTTTCGGGAGTATCAAAGTATTTTGACTTCATACGACGTGGATCTTGCACTTCATCCGATACAGATCGATATTGATGCTCTTCTAATCTTGCAACTAAATCCATTTTGACACCGGACACAGGAAGATTCAACTCTTTCAGTTGAGACTTTAACTCCGACACTTTCATATCTCTAAATGGACTACGTCTCGGAGGCGTAGTTGCTGACGAATCAAACAATTCATTTGTGGCAGCCTCACCATTCAAAAAGGTAGCAACAGAGCCTCGCGATCTTGTGGAAGGCGACATGATTGACTTGCGTCTGTAATGATGTGAAAACGGCCGCGCCACCTCTAACGCTAAGGACAGCACTGCTAGCCTGAGGCGACAGCGGCGAAAGGAAAGCGTTTTGAAGAGAATGATGAGAGTTCAGCCCCGATGCTTGGGGTAGAGGCTAGAGAGGGAGAGATCGAGAGGAGGAGATGAGGATTGCTGAATTGGCAAGAAAGGTATGTAACATATAGATATCCTATGCATACCTCTAAATAGAGAGTCGAAAAGTCAACTCCGATCAGCCCACCAACTCTCCAACAAACGCAACACTGCCGGCAGGGAGAACGAACGACACCACAAGTACCACGAAGATCGATTGACCTCAAGCAAGACGATGGGCATTCAAATCTCTTGATGCGTTTCATTTTCTCCATCTCCATCTTCATTTCACTACAATCGACATTGTCCTTTCAACCCATTTTGATTTGCAATAAAAGAACAACCCGAACCATGTCAGAATCAGAATTAACCAGAACAGAACGCCGTCTAAGCTCTCTCTTAATGGCCTCAGGCCAGCCTCAAGAAGGCTCTCTCAAAAACCCAGATGGCATAGATCGTTATAGAGACGTGCGAGATGTATTTTCCGACGGTGCACCACCCATAGAACAACCGAAACGATCCTTTGCATCGCCATTTGAGTTGAGGAGAGCCATTCGTGCGGGGGATTTTAATACACCCACTAATGGGATATGCCCTGGGTATATGCAGGCCAATTTGATCGTTTTAGGAGAGAGGTATGCGTTTGATTTTTTGATGTTTTGTCAAAAGAACAAACAGGCGTGCCCATTGGTGGAAGTTTTGGATGTTGGGAGTGTGGAGGCTCAGTGTGGACGTGGGAGTGATTTGAGAGTTGATGTGCCCAAGTGAGTGATTCCGAATATATATGTTGATTTCTGTACTCTGGCAGTACTAAGCAGTGTGCTTTGACCAGGTACTGCATTTACAAAAATGGCAAGCTCGAAAGCGAGGTATTCGACGCAAAACCTTTCTGGCCTCAAAACGCCGTTGCTTTCTTAATTGGATGCAGTTTTTCCTATGATGGAGCATTGTTGGCGGCGAACATTCCATTACGAAGCGTAGAGCAAAACAAGAATGTACCGATGTACAAAACAAATGTAGCCACCAAACCGGCTGGTATCTTTCATGGCAATGTAGTTGTTAGTATGAAGCCAATCAAGGCTACTGATGTAGCGAAAGAAGTTTTAATCACTTCGCAATACCCTCAGGCGCATGGTCCTCCATTGTGTGTTGGCTGTCCGCAGTCTATTGGGATTAGTGATATAAGCAAGCCAGATTGGGGCGATGCCGTAGAGATATTGGAGGATGAGGTTCCAGTATTTCATTATTGTGGTGTGACTCCTCAGCAGGTGCTGTTGGAGAGCGGTGTGAACTTTTTCGTTTCTCACTCTCCCGGGCATATGTTTGTTACTGATTTGCCATCGGATACTGTAGTCTGAGTGTCATCGAGGAAGTGTTTTAGATTAGGAAATAATAAACATGTAAGGAACACAGGTTTACTCTTCCCATGTTGTCATCCAAAGACACCTCCACGCCACGCGGTATAAGAAAAACAACAGGTATCTCTATCTCCGAACTTCATCCCACAACAACATTTCACTTCTGCTTGCCGGGGAACTACTTTGAATATCATTAACTCATTGAGGGCTCCTTTAGAGAAATTTGTGCTTGCTCATAGAGTAGTGTTTCAGTAGTCTCTAAGTTTTGTACCTATTTTCATTGTTACATGATTGTCTAAGGTTTTACTTCTTCCTGCAGCTCATCATATTTCTCCCATACACATCCATGTCCAAATCTGTTACAACTAAGACCTACGACAGAGAGTACAGGCAAACACTAACATAGCAACCCATCTTGCCACCGGATGGTTGAACAAGAGAGTCACCGCATCCGACTTTCTTCATTCCAGTCAGCGTGTCCAAGTCAACATTAGAACTAGCCTCCCAACCTTGAAAGATTTGATCTGTCGGTGGAAGCGTTGTCATCTTTGTACCCATTCCAATGCTTACAGATTGACCGTGAACTCCGTTGCCTAGAGTTATCTGCGGAAATGCGCATGTACCTCCCTTTGTACCAGAAGCGGCGAATTGACCAGCCTTTTGCTTGAGTTGATGACTCCACGTAAGAGAATCGGAAATGTATAGCTGGTTAGAGTCAAGCCAGTCTTGACTGCGTCCGGAAATGGTTCCTCGAAGCTGAAGTGTCTTCGACTGATTCACTTGCTCGTCGAACTGATTGCTGATTGAGGCAGCCGCAGCTGTTGATGCCAAGAGGAATGGGAATGAGACGTTGATGAACTTCATCTTTTATTGCTGGGTCAAGCTGGCTGGGTGTGAGATTTTTTTTATGAGAGGTCGCAGTGCATCAAAAGAGGGTGTCTAATCTAATGACATTATGATGTGGCATGTAGGAATCAGTACCAACCACCTAAATCTCTATGTCCAGACCACACAAGAAACACAGCTGGAAATAATTCGGATAGAGTTGTTACGATCCGCCTCGCGTCTAAGAGAGATTCACGATGTGCGTGAAGTTGAGTACTGCAACTTGAGGAATCATCGTGTTACGATTGGCACCATTGCGTCCGAATCTAAGATTGCTCCTCTTGGTCGATTGGACATTCTTTCAATCATCTCATAAAATCAAAAGCATCAATCAAAGAAAGCAAGGTCCAAATCAATATAACTAGAAGCATAACTGTCTTGACTCCGCTGAAGTACCAAACCTAACCATACACTACCTTATATCTGACAACTGACAATCCGACCATCAATTTGACACACTACAAGCATTAACTTGACCCAAGACAAGAACTACTGCATAATGAAGTTACTATCCTCTATCTTTGCAACTGCTGCCATTCTTCCAGCTCAAGCAGCAGCAGCAGAAGGGCTTGGGCTGCGTGGACACCAGCCCAATCTTTCTACTAAAGCAACACCAAAACCTAATGTGTTTCAAGCAGCCATCAGTCTAGAAGACTTCAAGAACGTCGATCCTGCCAAGTTTGAGTGGGTCAATCCTGATGAGATCAAGGCGGGTGAAACCACTTGTGGCTTTTTGAAAGCACCATTGGTGTGGGAAATAGCCGAGCTGGACATAGAGTATCCAATTGTTGAGACTTGTAAGTATCCCTGAATTGCAATCCTTCGTTTACACTCAACATTTCACGCTCTTAACGTTCTCCTTCGTTCATAAGATGTCTGTATCACCTTCGCCACTGAACAGCCGGCTCCCCGTGGCAACTTGGCGGTGCATTGCGGTGGTCCGGGAGGGCTCTCTCTCTGTGTCTACGGGATTTGGCTGGACTTGGATGAAGAGGCTCGTTGTAAGTCTACTCTTCCAATTCGTTCTATGTCAAATGACATCGCAATCGCCTCTCATGCTTCCCCTGTTGTCATTTCAGCAACCTACAACATCATTGGTTTTGATCAAAGAGGAATGGGTCGTTCTACGCCTACATTTACCATACCCGAGTGTGCAGTTCAGATGCAAGGCGACGAAAGCAATGTACTCTATACAATTAACTACAATGACGAACACTCGATCCGCGCAGCTGCTCAACTGTACAAAAAGGTACACTTGCAGTGCTGGAATCATCCTAGCTTCCAGTTGGAAGCCGGCAACGTTACCTATCATTTCTTAGAACATTCCGGTAAGTGAAAGTATCGGAGAGGTTGGTATTTCGATAGGTGTTTCTTTGGCTGATGAATGTTCTGCGCCCTTTTCCTTTAGGAACTCGCCAGCTAGCCGAAGATATTGAGAGGGTCCGTCGCATCTTCGGAGACCAGCCTTTATCAGTCTATGGAATCTCGTACGGTACAGGTAAGAGTGTATAGTGAAGTGATTTCTGAATCACCATCTGTACCTCGCCTCCCTCTCACCACACCTCTGTCTCTACCGTCTACCGACGGTACAGTTGTCATGGGCGTTTATGCCACTGTGTTTTCGGACAACGTCAACCTCATGGTACTCGACGGGAGTGTCGATCCCAACAGCGACATCGTTAGCAGGACTCTTGACAATGCCAGAGCAAATCAAGACAGGTTGGATTACTTCTTTGCATCATGTGAGTTTGGCAACGAGCAATGCGGCACAACGGATGTTCGCACCTGTATTAATGATTTGAGTAGAATGGTCGATAGGATTGGGAATGAGTACCAGAATTGGATTGCCCCTTTTAGTAGCATCCTAGAGGTATTGGGAATAAATGCAAACAAAGGTGTAGTCATGAACATGATCATTTCTGTTGTCTTTACCGCGTACGCGGACATGGAAAGTTTGTGCCAGTACGCTGCCAATGACGATGAGTCTTCGTTCGCTGACTGGGTGATTGAACACCTCATTGGAAACGAAGCATTCGAGTTTGAGCCTCAATCATTCGACGTCGTTAACGTGACGCGTGGTGATGCCACCTACTTTTTTGAGTTCAACAGCGAGAGCAAACCCACAAGCAACGAACACCCCGATTCAAACTGGCCATTTGAAGGTTTTGGGAACCTTACACTAACTTCGGTTGCACAGGATTTGATCACGGCGCAAGACATGGCAGGCGGCGCGTACGATGAGGACCGATATGTCAACTTTTTCATGAAGATCAATCAAGATTATCCTGGTGCGGGCACACAGCTGCCTGCTCGTGATGTTAGTCAATGGTATTCCGCCACATATTATTGGCCAAACATCACCCCATTGCCGCCTGTGGGCAATCCACTCCTCAAAGGTGTCATTGCTGGCCAGCTCTTTGACCCGGCCACCCCGTACATCTGGACTCAAAAGATGCGTGATTCATTCAAATCTGCAACTCTCCTATCTTCTAGATCGGTTAATCATGGAATTGGAAGCGCGAGGGAATCCATCTCCGGTGACAGGCGCTGTTATGGCAATATTCTCAGGTACTTGAAAAACGGCGTTGTTGACTTTCAAGATGGAAAAGTGTGTGATGTGAGTATTGTAGTCGTAGTTATCGAGTTCACTTATTATATCGGCAAGGCTATAATCGATCTTGTTTTCTATGATCATTCTCTCTACAGGCAATGCCCATTGGCAGCAGCTGCACCCTCACTGACATCCTGTATAATCAACAATGCAGAGGAGAGATCAATCCTACGCAGGCCGTGACCACATCAACTCCAGTAGCATTTGCCATGGAATAACTCATGTATATCGAAGTATTGCCTTGTATTGAGCTGAAGATCTGAAGATGAATGTTAATGTACTAATGAGTGAAGTTAATAAATAGTCAGTGGTAGAACTTCGTCATTTCTGCTTCTCTCTCCTCTCCCGCCCCGCTTCCGATTCTCCCGCCTCCCA
>JALLPI010001137.1:0-11752 GCA_036939935.1 Cyclotella atomus
TTCTCATACGTGCGTTGAGAGCGAGTAATCACGCGAAAGGTCCGGCCGCTCTTAGATTAGATAGATCAGGCCTCTACAGGCCCATGGCACCTCTCCCTGTATCTCCGCTTATATCCACTTTCACCATGTCACCGACCACTCTGTTTGCAGATTCCAAATCTACCCTCCATGTCACAGCGTGGTGCTTAGTTTTGGAGATAGCATGATGAAACCTATTTTACGTGGTGATGTGCCGTACAAAAATTGAGGATGTGTGGTGAGTACCCTTCTGGTGATGGAGACCTCATTTTGAGGCTAGCGATTTGATGGATGTGTTGATGGGTGACGATGGAGCGATGCGGGGGGTCACACGACCATCGGATCATGGTCGATCGGAGTACTGATCCCCCGAGAATCAACTGTTTGTGCATCTCTATTACGAATGTTTGTTTGTGGGTTCAATGTGGACGGATGGTTGGTACCAATCGCCTGGGGCAGCGGGTGGACGGAGAGGGGGGAAGAAACAAACACAATCGTCAATAACTCACCTTCGAACCTTTGGCCTATTCAAGCCCAACTCATCATTGTGTTGGTCTTTTACATTGCTTGAGATATCTTCCTTTGTCTCGTTTGGAGCTTGCTCGTCTCACAGCCACAGTATTTTAGGCATTCAATGCGTTCGGGTTGCTTTTGATACGAAACATTCTCTGAGTGTCGGAGACGGAACACGAAGGCAACAAACAAGCCTCGTATTTGATGTGTTGAATGACAGTGAGAATCGACTGAGGCAACGAAGCATTCCAGTACCACGCACCGACTAAATCTGGCTCTTATGAAACAACCAACAAGATCCAAACGTCAACAAACAACTTGGATGTAAAGCAAAGAGTGCACGCAAGCGTTTCAGTTGGAGACAAGAAGAAACAATACGCAGAAAAGTCAGCTTGGGCGATACCGTGAGAGGAAGCTTCACTCGTATTGGTTCGTCCTCGTCTGGAGATGATGGCAGAGTAATGCTGCACACACCTGGAGCTTCTTCTGGCACTATATGTGATGCATTCTTCCGTTCCTCGAACATTGGCCGACAACATTCAAGATAATACAATCCTTTTTTTGTAAATACAAGTAGCGCTAAAACTAAGACTCACGCTATGACACCGAGTACAGAATCGGAATCTACAGAAGAAGTAGACAAAGATACAATACTTCATGACACAGCGAAAGCCAGTACAACCTGAGATATTGTACTGCAAAGACGGCTCTTATTTAACTAGCTTTGCACTAGTTAATTTGAAATGGCTCCAATTTTTTGATTTTTTCCAAGAAAAAGATGATTTAGTGGGATTGGACACCGGTAAATTTGGCCCAGGCCTACACGTGGAACAACTTGCTTGCTATCTCTACACGTGGGATGTGGGATAACATGCTTGCTAAGCCTACACGTGAAATAGAGCCCCTGTCTTCGCTTTTCCCGCCCACCACCCGGCAACCCTCTTCTCAAATTCTCAACCAAGACGATGAGACATGAGACTGTACTGTCGCCGCCTCACCGCTTTCGTTACTCGCCTGGAGACAACCAAAACAAAAACAACCCATTGTCATCCATTGAGGGCGTCAACGCCTCCCACCAATGCAGCAATGAAGCCCGTCAACTCTTGTAGGAAAATCTCGTTGGTGCTCCCTCTCCTGCTCTTCTGCCCGCTCCAAATCCATCACCCATCATTCACTTACTTCTGGCCGTGGCGATGCACTGGCCAAGTTATTTGGTGCTATGTGCTGTGCTGCCTTCCCAGATCTGCCACCAACAGCCACAATGTGCACCACCTACCTCTTTTTAGGGTCAGGGTAGGCTGAAATCACGGTCGGGACTGTCTCTGACAACGCGCTGCGACAAATTTCCATCATGCGCGAGCCTTGCCAAGTTGCTGTCAACAATACAGCATAACACATACAATTATGTACTAGTACTAGTATTACGTCAATTAATATACACACTAATTGTATTGTCACTAGATAGGTGTTAGATATTGTATGAATACTGAGAATGCAAAAGGTAGTATTTTCGAGCTAGAGATATTATGAAGACTGTTACTACAGCGAAAAGTGCCAGAGGCAACAAATAGAGTAGCTGCGTGCGGTGAATGTGATAGCAACATTATTAGCTGGGTCACAGGTAGCAATCTCTTGATTATGGCATGTAGATACCATACTTACAAAGTAAACAAAACCAAGTTGTGGTTGCATTAGGTAAAATGAACAAAATGACCAGTCTTATGATCCGTGTTTGACTCCACCTCTAGTAGTCTTCTGATCCGTGTTTGACTCCACCTAATCTGATCGTGTTAACCCCCCGCACACTGTGTTAGAGCAGAAGATTGTTAGCTGAAAGCGACTTGCGACTTGGTCTTCATTCTGTTTGCAGGCGATTGGCAGATCAATCAACATTCGATCTCATCCAACTTCAAATCTTATCCCGTTCTAATACGCATCACAAAACCATGGCTGATAATTACCTTTGGGACAGCCAATCTCCCAACCCTACAATTAATGACAAGAACCCCTCACCTTCTGCAATCGACATACCTCCAACCAGCCGTGTTCATGGCAACTCTTGTTCAAATTCAAAGGCAGTGAAGCTTGCGCTCGGTCTTATAGCTGTTGCAAGTGTCATTGCTCTGGGGGTTGTCAAACCCAAATTCATTCAAAAAGCTGTAGTAGCTGAATATGGCACAAAGTCGACGAAACAGGAGCTCGACACATCTTCTGGTCCACCTGAAGCCAAAGTCAAAATAGTATCATCCTGCTCTGATCTTCAGAAGGATATTACGGAGGCATTGATGCATTATATCGACAACTACATCAAAAATGAGGCTGAAATAAATGAGTCATATGCGAGTTGTGATCCTGACAATGACAACTGGATGGCGGAGTATTATGGATATGATGATTCCTATTACGATTACAGTGAGTTAACCCTGTATGTTCAGAACTCGTGCTGAGCTATGATTGATTATTCTTAAAATCTTATATTCGTCCCACTTTGTAGACGATGAGACAGCTGAAGCCAACGAGACTGTCATAAAGAAAAAGAAAATGCCGAAATCTTCCAAGCAGACAAGATCAAGCCTTCCGAAATCTTCTAAGCAGACAAGGTCAAGCCTTCCATTTTCACTTCAAAAGCAAACAAGGTCAAGCAACCAAAGTGGTCGCACCAAGACAAACGGCAATGAAGCCAAAGCAGCCAGCGGATTCGAGCAGAACAGCCAGAATGATAATGTGAATGAAAGGGATAAGGTTGTGTCGGATGGAAGGTTTATCTTCGCTGCGTATGGTGATGTTCTTCAGGTTTGGTCTGCTCATGGCAGCACTGAAGAAGTTTCCATCACTCAAATGCCTGGAGATGTCAAGGATTGCGACCCGGACAAAACCGAACTCTGTATTTCGTCCACCAAACCAAGTATTCAAGCTCTTTTCCTTGGCAACGGTCGTTTGATAGCCGTTGTTTCGCAAAACTTTGATCTGTACGGTACATTTGATCCGTCTCAGTTCTTTGATGCGACTAAGCTTGCTGTTATTGTGTACGACGTCTCGGATGTTACACTTGGCTCGCCACTAAACGAGCTTGCGCACAAGGAGTTACCTGGCAGTTTCATAGGCGGAGGCTCCATCGGTGACAAAGCAGTAATTGTTACCTCCACTGATGTCCATGCTTTTACTTGGGCTGTGACTGAAGCCGTTGAACGCTCGCAACCACAATATTGCGGTCTGAACACAACCGCATACATAGAATTGGCCAAGTCCACTATCAAGAGTCTATCCTTTGAATCAACAGCCAAGCAGATGGTCACCGCGTTGGACAATGCGAATGGCTGTTCTGACATTGTTCATGTCTCGACTATGCAAGTCGGTTCTATCGACAATGTGCCTGATTTGACAGAATCAGACTTTCTATTGGGTTCTTTTGTTCAGCTCTTCACGCTTGATGTGTCCTCAGCCGCCGGTGAGATTCCAGCGACCGTAACAAAAACGTTTTCTCCTAGTGGGTTCAATCTTTACCTCAATGGATACAATCCCTACCTCACTAACGACTTCGTGGCTTTGCCATCGACTATCTACAACTACAACTCCACAACCGATCGGAGCTATTCTTGAACATTCATTCTTGGATTTGGTCTCTCAGCTGATGGTGATTTTAAGCTTTTTTCTTTCGGGCGCACACCTGGCGACATGTACAACAATAATTATCGAATGGACAAGAAGGATGGATATCTACGAATCATGACTTCAGATTTTGTCGGCTTGGACGAAGTTACTTGCACATCTACATATCTTAGCAAGATTTACGTCCTCGAACTTCCCAGTAGATTTGGTGCGATGGCATTGGTCGGTGAATCAAAATTGTTTGGCGAGGATGGTAGCCATTATGTTTTATCAGGTCGTTTCTCCGGAGACCTGGCATTCTTGTCCGGAGACGATTCCAGCTACACAAACCCTTTCCCGTTTGTTGCCGTCGACATTTCAGATCCTACAAGCCCAAAAACTGTAGGCTCGCTCCAGGTAAGTGCTTAAACCTCAAACAGACTGCTTGGTGCATGTTCCAAATACCTAACCAAATCTAACTTATTTTGTATTTAACTGCCAGACCAACTGTTCCTTATCGTATCTAGAAGAGATTGACTTGAATGGTGCTTCATACATCCTCGGCATTGGCACTGAAACCGACAGGATGACATACCAAAGCTATGGTATAATACTCGCCCTCATTGATGTCAGCACTCCATCTGAGCCCAAATTGGCTGCGTATCACAAGTCTGAACCAGCATCATACACTAGTATAGAATACGATTACTCATCAGTCCGCTACTTTAATGGATCGCTGATCATTCCAGTTTATGGCTACAAATACAATACGACCTACATCACGAGCGCTTACATGGACGAATTTGTCGTGTATGATATCTCTGAGACTACCATCACTCCAGCACTCAATGTTACTCACTCTACCGAGTACATCTCTTGCATGTACGACGCAGCTGTCCCTCCACGAAGCTTCGTCGTCAACTCGGAGCTTACTACCATCAAGGATCACACTGCAATTAGAACTGACATGGCTGGAAATGTGCTCTCAGAGCTGGACCTTGACAAAGGTGTCAACTACTCTTTTTGTGGTCGCTGATCGCGATTATTAGGAGGAAACGATGATTCGACTTGAATACTTCTGAGTAGAATGACTTTGCATTTTAGGTAGGCTGATTAGATTGACTTTGTTTGCATTTTATGGGAGGCGATTGGATTGATTATGAATAGATTGCTTTGAATTTTAGGAACTTAAGTGATTACCTACATCTTACATGCCACGAAAGTGAGGAATATTTGATGTGTCAGCTCAGGTACCTCCTGCCCTCTCATCTCCTGCACCAACGCAACATACCATACGATAAATACCTCTAGACTGGCCTCCTTTGACCAGCGTGATCTTCTTTATTGTCAAATACCTATGAATGTGAAAGTATTTGAGGTAAGATGTCCGAACATTAAACTCTGAAATGACAGGTAATTATCGATGAGAAAAACTGACTCATCATCTTCTCACCATCCACACCATGGCGTAACAATTTCAATTGCCGATTCCTTGATTCAGTGGTTTATAATTTGATAATATTGTAGAGCCAACACACATAGCATCAACATGTCATCCACCATGGCAGTTACAACAGCGGATTCCAGCGAATTACCCCCCATCTACAACAAAGCTCTCAATCACCTCCTCCAAGAGGACACTCCTCCGCTCGCCACCCTCCCCGACCAAGAAGTACTCTCCATCGCCAAGGAAATTCTACAAGCCATCTACTCCCAACAATGGAGCGAGGCGGATCAGTGGCCGGCCCAAGAGGCAGCATTGTACAAGCTGTCCGGTTCAACGGCGTTGAATTCTGCGGCTGCTTCTAAATTTGTCATGTGTACTGCTCTCATGGATTATGTACGCACTTTTATCGAGGGGCTGGAGTACAAAGTACTAGGCGATAAGGATAAGGAAGAGCCTCCGGAGCTGTTGAAGAAAAAGCGATGCGTTGGAGAGGATGTTGTTGTGTACGGTCCGGTGAGCTTGTCGGCCACACTGCCTGGGAATACATTTGAAGTTTGGACGAGTAGTTCAGATGAAAATACTGGCAAACACACAAGCAAACAGAAGGACAAAGTGCAGTCCTTTACAACCAACGACACAAAACGAGTTGCAGTGGTGCTCGGTGCCGGAAATCAAAGCTTTCTCGGAATCATCGATGTCTTGGACAATACGCTTCGCCATCGCCGCCCCGTCCTTCTCAAGCACCATCCGCTGCGGCCCTGGCTGGCCGCTCCCTATGCCATCATCTTGGAACCGCTGGCCACGAGAGGTTATTTCAGTCAATGTCAAGATGTGAGCATTCAAGTCACAAAGATGCTGCTTTCTCATCCCGCTGTGAAGCATGTTCACATTACTGGAGCTTATAGTACTGCCAAGGCAGTGGAGGAGATCTTGATGCAGGCCAATAACTCTGAATTGTCATCTTCTCAAGTCAAGTCAATGATCACTTCCGAGCTGGGATGCGCCACACCCCAAATCATCGATGATGGCGACTACACAACCAAAGAATTATCACACATTGCTCAAATGATTGCCTGTGGAAAGAAGACAAACTGCGGTTCCAACTGTCTATCACCTCAAGTGGTCGTATTGCCAAAGAGCTGGAAGCAAAAGCATCTATTTCGAGAAAAACTCCTTCAAGAACTTGAAAGACAACCCACCACTCCTTGTTACTACCCCGGAAGTTTGGAGAAGAACAGGTCTCTAGTAGAAGATTGCAAAAGGTTTGGATCTAAATGTATCATTGCCGTTGCTCCATCCGTCTCGGCCGAAACGAAAATCACCGAGGATGATCACGTCGTGGTGGTAGAATGCGGTACACCCGGTCAAAAGGGTTACAACTCTCAATCTCTATTGGTCGAAGCATTTGGTCCTACACTTTCCATTGTCGAGCTTGACGACAGCAACAACAACTCCTCATCGTCATCGCAGGACGATGGAATGTATCTTGCCAATGTTGCCGTGCCGTTTCTCAACAACAAGGAAAATATATTTGGCAGTCTATCCTGCTCCATCTTCATTCCCAAGTCCAAGGGTCCCTCCTACCACGAATCTGAGCCGTTCCAAAAAGTACTATCAGCACTCAACTACGGATCCATTGCCATCAATCAAATGAGTTTGTTTGGATATACCGCCTCTACAAAGGGAGGGATATGGGGAGGTCATTCTCTAGAAACGCTCGGTCAAAGTGGCAATGGGAACATTGGCGATTTATACGGAATTATCGGTGATGGCGATTGCACAGCAGCCAAAGTTGTTTTGTATGGGCCTTCGTTGGAAACCAAGCCTCTTTTGGATAATTCCAGCCCTCCTCCTCCTGTGGTATTGGATGTGATTCGTGAATTGATTTGTACGGATAGTATTATGAAAGGAGTGGGGAAAGCACTTGTTTTGATTTGTAGACGGATGTTTTATGCTGGTATTTCTTACTTGCCGATTCTTGGGCGTTTGGTTGGTGATAATTGAGTACAGAGAGAATTGAAGTAGATATAAACAATAACAGATGTGCACAGTGTAAGCACATGGTGGATAATTCTGTATTTGAATTTCATATGTCTGTCTTGAAGACACTGAATATACCTCTATAGGCTGGTTTGTTTTCAACTATGAACCTGTCATTGTAAGTTATGCAACCCTCACATTAACCAACACTGTCCATCAACACATTAAAACTCTGTACACTGATCGCACTGCAACACACTAAAACACCTCAAACTCTCCAATCAACCTCCTCCCATCCCCTCTTCCTTAACTCCTCATTACACCGACTAAAACACCTGCTACCCAAGAACGGACTCGAAGTTTTACTAGCACCCAACGGACTCGGATGCGATGTCATTATAATGGCATGTTTGGAATTCACATCTCCCTTTTTTGACGATGCTGCATATTTGGATAAGACTGTCGTGGCTTTGGTACTGGCCGGTTTTCCCCATAAAAGAAAGACTACCCCCTTGCTATTATTGTTGTTGTTATCCGAATCGTCATCACGTTCCAACACAGCCCGAATCACAGCATCGGTGAACTCCTCCCATCCCTTTTTCGAATGACTACCCGCCTCGCCTCTCCTCACGGTTAATACATTATTCAATAGTAATACTCCCTGATGTGCCCAAGATTCTAAATTGCCGTGAGTGGGTTTGGTATTGAATTCTGGAAGGTTGGAATCTTGGACGAGTTCTTTGTATATGTTGCGTAGACTGGGTGGGATGGCGACGGAGTGGGGCACGGAGAAGGAGAGGCCGTGACCTTGGGATGGTTGGTGGTAGGGGTCTTGGCCTACGATGACCACTAGTGAAAAATTGGGAGTCGGTGAAGACGGTTTAGGTATTGGTTTTTATAGAGAGATGCAGTACTGAGAGCTATACAAGTGAAATGAAAACACTGACCTTTGACTTTGTGCAGTGGAGTCTTGGCCAATGCAGAGAATACCAATTCAGGAGGCGGATAGACTGTTTTGTTGGCTCTGTGATAGTTGGAATGATATTGAACGTACACAAAGTTTGCAATGATTAGATCGTCAATATTTACATGCACCAAGCACCAAGCCAAGTCATGCATTATTTATGTGCACGCACCTCTCCTTCTCGACAAACTTGGACAGATTTTCAAACTGTTTGCTCTCCAGCGTCTTCTTCAGCGCAGTGCCCCATGACACGTCTTCTGCGGAGGATGGAAAGTGAGATAGCAAAGCTGATACGGACGCACTGCTGCTTGAAGATGATGCAGAGTTTGATTTGGATGCTGCTGATGATGATGAAGACGCAGTGGATACAGTGGACGCACTGCAGGCCGATGCAGGGCGCTTGCTGCTGCTGGATTCGCTGGCGGGGTGCTCTCGTTTTCTTTTGGGGAAGAAGGATGTGATCATCTTGCTGCTGTTGGAGAGATGAGAGAGGGCGCTGGCGTTTGGCTTCATTGCTACGATACCTGTAGTGATCAATAACATTCATATATCGTTAGATAATAAAACGTTCTACGTGTAGAGATACTTAATCTCAAGCGGAGAATAGGGCGAGAGAAATAATGGAGATAGAACGATGGATATCAAGAGGTGAAAAGCGTAGCGGACGCATGCAATCTGCCGCAACGCAACAGTTTAATCAACTGGATACATATCGCTGTTCTTGATAAAGAGATTGAGATTGAATTTGGTAACCAAAGGACATTGGTGGAAGCGCAGAATCAACTTTTTTCCTTGTGCGTGACGGATCATTTGATGTCGACGCGTGGAGCATGTTCGGCAGAGTTGTTCAAAACAAAGGATTGCACAAACTTGGGCTCGCTAGATATTTGAGAGAAGACGTGAATGGTTTGAATGATGAGTCCATTGCGGCGGCAGCAACATGTACTCATGTGTTCTTTGAAGAAGTTAAACACAACAAATCTATTGTCAATGCGGATCTTGACTTGATGTGCTTAAGAATAAATGCCTTGAGTTAGTTTATACTGAACAACCAGGCCTTGGAGAACTTGTATCTAAATTTGGAGGAACCAGTTTCACTAGAACAAAGTATTGCTACATCAAGAGCAACCAGCAGCGTGCAGCTACGAAAATTCAGTGTAATACGATGCGAGTTTGTTTGAAACTGATGGGTCACTTGGGCGGGTTTTAGAGGGATGTAGAGTGAATAATCTTTCTGTGTCATGTAAACACAACTCAGATAGCACTGCAGTGGCTGCTTTGCTTCAAGATTCAGGTCATGTGCTAGAAGAACTTGAAATGTCCTTGGACATTGGACCAATGGGGCATTTGAATGTTGAAGAACGTATCAGCAAGAGTGCCAGTTTTTGTAAACAAGTTGCAGGAGAAATGTTGGCAAGTCTTGATGGAAATATGCACTTGAATAGACTACAGATAAAGTGCTTCACGTTTCGTAGAACAAATGACTTCGGCAGCGACAGGCTATTGTGCGATATCTAAAGTATCGAAAGTATTTCCAACTCAAACCATACGCTTGAGAGTGTTTCAGTTACTGGACATAAGCATTCTAAATTTGCAAAACAATGCATGTTGCTCAATGAAAATGGGAACAAAGCAAAAGTGATACGCAACAAGATATTACGGTTCTACTTTGTTGGAGAGTTTGATGTATTTCCATTTGCTAGCATGGCTCTCTCCGTCCTGCCCGATGTTATGAGCCAGATTGAAGAAGAGAATAAACATTCTGCAATGTATAGATTACTGCAGTGCATACCGGAGTTATGCAATGTTTCTAATAGGGTAACTTCTGAACATACTGGGAATAAGCGACGTAAGATGGTCTTGGTTCATAAAAGCTCCAGTTAGATTTGTCATGTAAAGATTTACAGTAATGTGTTCTTACGTTAGTCATATAATGCCATAGATCGTTTTGTTCAAACAATTATTACTACCAGTCTCCATTCTCAGCCACAATTGATCCAGGATCCATCGCATTCTTTTTGTAGTGAATATCTAATGGAGGCAATGGCGTTTCTCTCTTTTGAATAACCACACAATAAGAATTGTGCCGAACGCGATCTCTTACCCAAAGACCACCCACCAGCTTTTGCCATGTATCCCATGCCCTATGTCCCGCAGCAGTGTCCACGAAAATAGTCTCATGATTTTCCAAGATAGCTCTAGTATCATTGCGTAGTTTGGAAGGGTCCTCGCGAAACGCCGTGACTGCACCTTGCACATAACCAACATCTTCTATTATATAGTACCCCCCGGGTTTTACCAAAGGAAATAGTTTGACAAGAAAATCTTGCTGGGAATCCAAAGAGTGAGGACCATCTTCAATTATGATGTCCATCGACTCTGGAAGAAAGCCCAGACTGGCCATATCCTTTGCTTTCAATATATCTACAATGTGGGGCTTCACTCGAGGTGCCAAAAACGA
The DNA here is from genome assembly GCA_036939935.1 of Cyclotella atomus. NCBI lineage: Eukaryota > Bacillariophyta > Thalassiosirophyceae > Thalassiosirales > Thalassiosiraceae > Cyclotella > Cyclotella atomus. The sequence continues at coordinate 10,972 of JALLPI010001137.1, forward strand.
GAGATTTTCCTGCACGCTAGGTTTTTTGTCCTCTCCATACCACATGATATCAAACGCGTGAATTTCGGCATTTGGAAAATAACTGGCATATCAAACCGATGCCATCAAATCAGAAATGAGTTATGAGAGCAGAAGATGTAGTAAATCTCTAGAGAGGAATTAAACAAAAGTAAATTCTCACCGAAACCACGCCTGAAGGGATTGACCTGCACTGATACCAACTTCCGTAATATTTCTCACTGAATTTTTGATAGGTGAAAATATCATATGATACAGCTTTGTGTAGCCGTGGTCGTCTCTCGACTTGTCACTTTTGTACTTGTACATGAGCTCTTCGACCGATGCACCGGGGTGCAATACTAGCGAGGGTGCATCGTTTACTGATGGCTGCAGCTTGCTCAGGGCGGAGGTGATTTGAGTCGTTCTAGCAATTCCGACGACACCCAAGATTGTCAGTGGAATGAGTATCAGCTTGAGGCCGGATTGTCTGCCAGGAAGACGGTTGGAAGGTGGACTAGGGGCTGCATCGGAGGATGCTAGGACTAATAGGAGAACGATCCAGTTGGTGAATAGCTTCATGAGGCTAGAGGGGCTTTGCTTGTTGTTTTGTGCGTGGGGTTATGTAAGTAGGAGGTGGGCTTGCTTGATGACACGGACAGGTAGATATGGAGCCGATCTAACCTCTTATCCATGTGTTTTGATCGACACACATCGTCTACTGCCGCTTAGAGCGTCCTTAACGCTTTGTTTTCGCACGATCACCTCTAAAATTCGCTGACGC
>JALLPI010001138.1:0-11682 GCA_036939935.1 Cyclotella atomus
GACAATGACATGAGATTGCGCGGGCGCCCTCCCCGCCTTTCTCACTGACAACGTCACCCGCCTTTCTTACCTTCACATACAAGACTTGAGTACTACTCTGTCACAAAAAAGTCACTAATTAAATACAGGCGCAAATACCCTTAGTGGTAGCGATGATAAACTAAACTAAACTAAACTATTCAACGACAGCTATTTGTCACAGTCCCCCAGCATATGGGCTAATCAACGGCTTGGACTAGCAACCGTCACACATTTGGCAAATCACATAAATACTTCTCTCACTAAAATCAAACATTGCAGATTTCAGAAGGAGAAGCAGTCTGTAGGCATCACCAGAGGATGATGAGTTATCAACAGACTGGAATTTTTTCGGTGGTGATCTACGTGATTACATCCGACACTATGGTGAAGATGTGAAGATGAGCTGGATCGATTACATGTCACAGTTGATGAAATGGATTTGCCTGCTGAAGGCCCAGCACATCACGGAGTTAGATAGATAGCTCATAATAGTACGTAGAGATCCCACCAACCATCAAACTCACACGTCGGGGGTAACAATGGCGACCCTATCCTACAGCTAGCGAAGGAGCCTTTCTGCCCCAAAACGCTCCACAATGGGCCGTTGCCGCATCTGAACGGTTAAAGCGTCGTCGTGAAAATGGATTCAATAGCGATTTGCAGTTACCCGATGGCGTGAAGTGGATGCCAATTCAATATTGTGAACGAAATTTCTTACAACAACATACATGTTCTTCATAGCTGGCTCACCATGACTTCATTCACACTTAAACAAATGTCCATTGCCACCGAGGTAGAATAGATGTGCTCCTCTTCCAAACTAGAAAACGTAACAGTCTTCTTCTACAATCCCAACATCCACCCACGAAAAGAATACGAAATACGCAAAGAAGAGAATAAACGATTCTACAAACAGCTTTCTATACCATTGATTGACGTCGAATACGAAGCAGACAATTGGTACTCTCGTACAAAAGGCATGGAATTTGGAATTCCACCCCGAACGAGGAAAGAGATGCACCGAATGCTATGATATGAGAATGGAGCGTACGAATGCCGCTAGTCGATGGAAGGATGCCAAACAGGTGGATGAGAGTGGAAACCGTGCCGTTGCCAGGTATTGTGGCAGTCGGATGAAATGCCGTTGAGAAAATATGAAATATCTGCAAAGGTGCGTTTTTATAAGCAGGAGTATTGTGGTTGCTCTTTCTCACTGAGAGACCCAAACAATTGGTGAGTGGTATGTTTCGTTACAATATTGCTTACATGTCTCGTGAGTTCTCTGCTCACGTAATTTCAATCCAGGCTTAAAGGCAACGATATACCAAAGATAGAAGATAGAAATAGGTGGAGAGAAGGCTGGACTTGGAGAGAGATACATCTCCAATCCCATTGTAGACGCAGCCGAGGAAAGTCAAGATGTAGTTGATGAATCCTTTAAGCAAGCCAATGAAATTGCAGAGGCAGGGAATGATGCGAGCAAGAGAAAAGAGGCGCTGTTTACGACGAAAAAATGAAAGGCAGATGGTACGATTGATGGATTAAACAATTGGTGATCATTGACTCGGTCTGATGTATAAGTAAATCAATATCAGTATTACAACATTATAACTTGATCATAGGTTCATCATGGCAAAAGCAATGGCAACAGCACACACAATAAGAGAAGAGCAAAATGTCATTGCACTTGAAGGGCTCTCATCATACATTGCATCAGACTCTTTAGCCCACGCCTGCTCATCAACTGTTGTCCCATCAAGGCAAACTTCTGCATCTTCGTCAGGTTTCATACATTCGTCGCTATCAACCGTCACCATTGCCGTCAAACCCTTCGCAATGATGTTAGCATTGAGAGCAAGTTCAAGAGCCTCTTCCTCAATACATTTGACAAACTCTTTCTCGTTGCAAATTGGGTCTTTCAGTTTCACTATAGTCCTTAAAATCTTGTCATCGAGAAAGTCTGCAGCATCTCTCAATCTAACTAACTGCGCTACTCGTGCATGGGCGTAGCTCTGATAGCATAGTGAAGATTTGCCAGTGCTAGGAGAATCAGTAGCAATAGTTACCCAATTTTGCACATCCTCAAGTGTTGAGGCGGAAGTAAATGTCTTGAACGTGGCAGGGTCCAAGTCGCCTTCGACCAAACCTCTGATTACTACCTCATAACCACCTGCCAGCAAGGGAAAGTAAGTATCTGTTTCACCGTATACCTTGAAACCTTCGGGAAATTCGATGCTCATATCCGAAAGTAGAACCGATCCTAACTCGCTCTCCAAGAACTTGACCATTTGAGACTTGAAGTCCTCTCCTCCATCCAGAATGGTTGCGGAAATGCCACCATTCATCAGTGCAATTGCATCCAACAAAGTCATATCAGCGTTGTTCTGATATCCCAGTGTGAAAATCTTCACAGAGCCATCCTTGTTATATCCATAAATATTGTTAACAATTCGTGAAGGATCAGTTTCACCTCTAGAGGCGTACCCGTCCGAAATTACAACAATGATTGACACCGTGTCACTCATGCTTTCCTTGATATCAGTTTTGGCACGTATCAATGCTTCAATAATGGCTGCGTGAAGGTCTGTGCCCCAACCATTCCACCACTCATTTTCTTTTGGTTTTAGGCTTGTTAAGTAATCAACGGCGTCAGCCTTTTCTTCTGTAGTACCTGGATTAGGTCCCCAAACGTCCATGGTGCCTTGATGAGCAAAAGTTTGAATGGAGAAGGTATCCTGTTCATCGAGTGTATCAATAAAGTTCATCAATGCCGCTCGTGTCTTTTGGAATTTGTCGTCATCATGCCTGTGCTGGTCATTCACATCGAGAAGGAAGATGAAGTTGCGCGGCATTGGTTCCAAAGACGGTGGCAAGAAATAATGCTCAAAGCAAGTACCATCGAAGTGCAGAATGCCATTCTCAGGTACTGCTCCTGGTGCATATCTGCCTCGCAAGACACGCGGAATGTTGTGCTGTCTGGCATCATGCAAGTCGAGATGAAAGTGACTAGTGCCATTGGTAGCATTGACAGTGCTCGAAACCTCTGGCAGGTTCAAATGAAGATCAAAACCCACAGCATTGCCTTCAACATCTTCAACGAACAGATCAAAGATCAAGCTATCCACTTCCTCATTCGGGACCAATGGTACTTCGAACGCAATCTCTCCACGTCTCTGTTGCAAAAGCTGCTCAACCACGAGCTCCACCTTCGTAGAGCCATACGGTACCATTGATACTTGAACAGTGTAAGTGAATCCATCTTTTGCCTCCACATATGCACTTGACAGTCCTTGAGAAGTCTGTTCCACAAAAGTTTCTCTAGCCTCGTTAATTTCCTTCACCTCACCGTTTGTAGTACATCCATCATCGGCCATGGTCTTGAGCGATGTTACTCGAGCATTTAATGGAAGCTGAAGTGTTACGATGTGTACCGAAGAGCAGTTCATCCCATTTAACACTGCCATTGTTAGGTTTGTGGTGGCTAGACGAGATCTAACTTTGGTTTCTACTGCGTAATCAGTGATTATGGAGACGCCAGTAGCATAATTGACGGTCGGTGGAAAAGGAAACACGTCCTCTACAAAGGGCTTTATTAGGAGAACGCACAGTGTCGTGATTACAATCACGGTGACGACTATTGCTCCAATGATTATGTGTTGTCTTTTGCCACCTCTACTTTGTTGCTGTGTTGATGGAGGAGTTCGAGTCCCAGCTGATCCTGCTGCTGCTTTTGGCTTATCTGTCGTCGGTGTATCAACATCAGCATCGTACTCTACGTTCACAACAGGGATAGCGACTGCAGAACTCGCAGCGCCTTCAGGCTCGGGTGTAACTGGTGCATCGCCTGCGATCGTCATGGTATTACTTTCACTTCGCATTGAATCAAAAGTTGCTTTGCATTTATTTGTGTGTCGAAGCCGCGAATGTGAATGTGTTCGTGTTCGTTTTAAATCTTGGTCATAGTATGGCGTTCTCAATAGGATTTTAATCTGTCATTTGATCAAGATTAGACTTTTGTAGATCTTACAGAAGTACAGGTACTAATCTAGAGAATTGCTCTAAAGCCGGTAGAGAGCCTCTTTGATGGTCTATTGAAGCGATATGATACCGTTTCGCGTGGCTTATCAGAAATGAGTTTTTAACCTGTCACGACAAAACGTAAATGCTTCGACATCAATAGGTAATTTAAGTCACCGTCTCAGGTCTGCCCTTACTCTATCCTCTCGTCCTCGATCCTATTCTCATAGATCCTCATCCTCTCCCCTCCGCCATGCCATCTGCACCGCGACTGTCTTTCATATCATCCACGCCAGCCTCCATCCGCTCAGAGGCATCAGCACTTGTGAAACATTTCAACGATGCATCAAGGACGGCAACTCTAATGATCCATTTGCGGCGTTCAGCCTCGCTTTGGGCCATGCATCTGCCGAGTCGGCACGTGTCACGCTTCCATCCATGGTGCATGCAGATGCAATGGTCCGTGCGGAGAGTAATAGAATGAAAGATGAGCTTGCCAATATGTTTAGTGCCGCCTTTACTGACGGCAAGTTGCTCAAAACGCTTTCGAATCATCCACAAAATGAAGTTCACAACAGTCCAGAAGATGTCAAGTTCATGAATGACATCGTATTCATAATGCAAACTCGCAATGGTGGAGGTATAACAGAAGAACAACGGAGTGAACTGCAGAATAAACGCAAGCATATCGAAGAACTATGTACTGCATTCTGCTCATCTATCAATGAAAATGCCGATCATCTCCTATTCACGGACGATGAACTCAAAGGAATAAGTGATTTAGATATGTTTCCGATTCAGGATGGGAAGAGAAAGGTGTCGTTGAAAGCACCAAGCACGCTGCCCATTCTCAAGTTTGCAGACTGTTCAGAAACTAGGAGAAAAGTATCAGAGGCTCTGTCCAGAAAGTGCCAGGAGGAAAATACACCTAGGTTTGAGCAAGTGCTAAGACTGAGGCACGAGGCTGCAAATTTGATAGGATATCCGCATCATGCTGCATATGAATTGGCACCAAAGATGATATCAGATGTAGATGCTGCCACTAAAGTCCTTGAAGAATGCTTGAGAGCTTATAAGCCGAAACTCGAGCAAGAGATGAAGCAACTGTCAGAACTGAAAAGAGAAATGAACCCAGAAGAAGGGGAGCTTCAAACTTGGGATATGATGTACTATATGAGAGAGTACAAGGCTAGATTTGCTGGGATTGACGATGCTGTTCTTCGTCAATACTTTCCACTAGAACATGTGAAACAGACAATCCTATCAATCTACGAAAAGTTACTTGGACTGAAGTTTATGCAAGAAAAGGATGTCGAAGTCTGGCACGACGATGTGGAATGCTATTCTGTATTCGATGCAGCTACAGATGAACTTCAGGGATACTTTTACTTGGATCTCTTTCCGCGTCCAGGCAAATACAGTCACCAATGCGTGTACCCATTACGCCCGAGCTATATTTTGGAAAACGGTGAACGAGTTCTCCCTGCTTGTGTCAACCTTGGTAATCTGACGGCACCTAGGCCTGGCTCGCCTTCGCTGCTACTATTTCGAGAAGTGGAGACATTTTTCCACGAATTTGGTCACGTAATGCATTGTGTGCTAACAAACTCCAAACACAGCTTGCACGCGTTTTCGTGGTCGGCTGTCCCGTGGCCAGGAGGCGTGGAGCAAGATTTTCTCGAGATTCCATCGATGATGCTGGAGAATTTCGTTTGGCAACCTGAAGTACTTAAACTATTGTCGCACAACATAGCTGATGGGTCAAGGCTACCGGATGCAACAATCAAGGCTCTCAATGAATCGAGGAGTCTTATGACTGGTTATACTAAAACAAAGTACCTTGCCATGGCAATGTATGATCTTCACGTGCATTGTTCTGCAAGCGCTCCATACAGACTGGATGGAGAGTGCCACGATGTAACATCATTGTTCAATGTCATGATGAAAAATTACACTGGCATTGATCAAATTCGGGGTTCATTTGCTGGTGCATCTTGGCTTCATCTGATGCAAGGGTAAGTTGTGTTTTAGCTTACTTTGGTTTCCTCTCGACAGCTGCTGAGCATTTCTCTGCCACCTCTTTACTCAGATATGACGCAGGATACTATGGGTACATCTACTCAGAATGCTACGCGGCTGACCTATTCAGTATATTTGAGACAAGTTCAAGTGCCGAAGAAAACGAACTCATTGACGCAAGTTTGGGCTTGAAATACAGGCAAGAAATACTTGCTAGGGGTGCAACAAAACGAGGAGAGGAGATGCTTATGTCTTTCCTTGGCAGAGCACAATCTACAAGTTCGTTCTTTGACCGCTTGAAGTAAGACCGACACTATTAATGCACATCTGTTTATGATCAAAGATAGCAGGGCAAGAAGCACTACAATATTTCTTTTCATTATAATACTATGATTTAGTTTAACGTAGAAAAATTACGCGACCAACGATTTCCAGGCGTTGGCCTTAAAGCTAAACGAAAGTTCGCGAAAGTAGTGCATTTACACCGATACCTAATACTGTGCTTGCAATCCCTGAAATGAATCAACCTCCAAGAAGGCGAAACTAGGTATTACTGGCCATCAGATGTTTAAGGTATGAGAGGTAAGAGTCATCCTCTTCATCAACGTTATCGAAGTCCATTCCAACCGAACCTTCATCAGGAGTCGGTTCATCTGTATAAGCATAATCAATCATATAGATAGATTCGGTCGTGATTCTGCTACGTCTTTCGACGACTGAACCAGACCTCTTGATGTTTTCCAAGTCGACATTGTATCCTTGCAGCACGACCTTCCTAACTCCCGGTATGCTGTAATACACAAAAGCGTCATCTTGTTCAAGTGAATCCAGTTCAGTGGAGCTCATGGAAAGGAGGTTCAATCGATTGATGGGTTTCTCCGCAAATGTCTTGACGAGGTACTCAGCCTCGAACCCTTTGTCGCAAGTTTCTTGCTCCCGATACTTGGGCGCCTCGTCTTTCACGGATAGCAAGTACGACATGCTGTGGCTGCTCAAGTCCAAAGGTCGGTTTGGCTCGTCATTAACGGTGAGAACCGATGTCTTCTGTAACAGCATATTAAGTCCAGCATCCCACGTTGCACCTCTCATTGTCAAACACAACAGGCTCCTGGGCAAGACTTTATTCGATTCCAAGCTTGATGAATTCAATCCTCGCTGCAAATCAAACTGCTTGAATGAAGAGGAAGATGACGGAGCAGATAGAAGCTTGTGAAGACTCAAAGACGAGAAGTTTCGTGACATCGCCTCAAAGCTAGCATGATTTGAAGATGTTGAGAGGCCAGGGCTAACTGGTATTTGCTGATCTGAGTTCGGAGATGCAGATGGGAGACTCTTGGCGAGACATTTACTAGACTGAGAGAGATTACGCTGGCTCATGTTGACAATTGTATTGGTCCTCTTGGATAAAGATAATCAATGGTGTTGATTGGTACAATGTTTTTTATTGTGAGAGCTTGTGAGAGTAAAAGACAAATTTACGGGTGGCAGATTACATGAAAAATGAAATAACTTGTTCACAGGCGTGGCACATTGGGTGAAGCTGCATCGGAGCAATTGATGAGGAAGGAGGGGGAAACATCATCATGTTCAAATGTAATTGATTGATGGGCGGTGGCTGGTGGGGACAGAACAACACAACAACCAACCGTCAAATCGAATCGAGAGGGAATCGATTAGTTTGTGTCGTGATTTGGTGACCAACAGACTACAGAAACACAACAATCAGCTCAAATACAGTGATTCAATTGAAAGCAGAATTCTGTTGTTCTGTTTGAAAGATATGTAGCACTAAAACTAATAAATATTACAGCTTTTCCAACAATGTACAGGCCTGTAGTTACGGTGCACATTGGTGGAAAAAACCAGTGCATTTGATCGTCACAGATTTTGGCTAAAGTAACAACAAAGAATACACAATAAAGCAAATACTACAAGTACTAATATGGTAGTACGAGATGATACACAATTTGTTGCATCAAATTGGTGTGTTCTCTAGTACGCTATTAGCCTAGGAGTCTATGTTTACTGTAAATGTAAAACGTAGACCCTAAATGTGTAGCATTTGCAACACTTCTAAGGCGGTGATGGGTGGGCACGCTCAAAATCTCTGTCGGATCAAACGTCTTCCAATTGTTCTGTTATTGGGCTTGTTGCAAAAGACACTGAGACGACTGTTGAGTGACCGCTGAAAACCTTTTGCAGTTTTATCATTTCTAAACTCAAAAGGCAGATATTGTGTGTAAGCAATTCTGACTCGCAGCATCATAGGTACTGAGAGCTTGACACTGGCGCGCTAAGTAAACGAAACGTACATAGCAAGCTACGTACGCGACTACATAAAGGTTCTTATGTAATCAAGCCTACCTGGCAATTTTCCAACAATGTACAGGCCTGTAGTTACGGTGCACATCGGTGGAAAAAAACAGTGCGTTTGATCGTCACAGATTTTGGCTAAAGTAACAACAAAGAATACACAATAAAGCAAATACTAAAAGTACTAATAGTACGAGAGGCTACACTAATTTGTTGCATCAAATTGGTGTGTTCTCTAGTATGCTATTAGGCTACTAGTCTATGTTTACTGTAAATGTAAAACGTAGACCCTAAAAGTGTAGCATTTGCAACACTCCAGAATGTGCTCGACATGTCAGTGATCCTGATCACAAAGGACAAGTAGAGTAATGGAGTGTATCTCTTGTTGTACTACGCCAAAATCGATGACGAGCATGATGCAACAGATAATGTTTTTGCAAATCCTTGTGGATTTTGCGCATTACCGTGAAATAGTAGTTTGTAACAACTTAATCGAACAATGTGAAATCAATTAAGTTTTATAGATTGGTAGGCATAAACACCGGATATGAGATATGTTTGCTTTATGTCTGCGTGATATCTTGATGTTTATTCAAGGTCGAGGCATTCACCCATCTCAGTGTCGATGTGGTCGAACTCCTCTTCAAGGGCTGTTAACAGTCCTGCCTGCAGCGCAAAATGTATGTTTGTTGAATTTGTTTGCAGCGATTTGTTATGTTCTGCTGCTGAATTGAGTGTATCTCGCAGATAAACTCTGTACCATTCACTGCACCATCGCAATCTGATCTTTATGTAATCTCCGTCTTTTCCTGCTTCGCTTAACAGGACGGCTGCCCATACCCTGAAGGAATGGCAGGAGAAGTAACTGAGTTCTTCCTCCTTCATGTGAGGGTATAACTTCTTGGCTATCTTCCTGATGTAATCAGTGAGCGCCTTGCCCGTGAGGTAGACCGTTTTCCCTCTGTTATTTTGGTACACACAGAGAGGCATGTTGTCTTGTTGGCCCAGGAGTTTGGCTCTTTCGATAAGGTTGATAAACTCATCTACTATACATAGCTCTGGGGTTTCATGGTCACGTGAGTACCATTTCAGTTCCCTGTTCTTATTGTTCTTCTGAATAACCCAGCATATTGACACACTTTCAACCTTGTTTCTATCTTCAATTGGGTTGACTACGAGTCTACCTTGTTTATCGTAGCACTTTAGTCGATCAGGACAGAGGGCTTTGATTACTGTTCTGCCCCTTGGATAGGTATGTGTGTCTGCTTTTGATTGAGTCTTTTGTACAAATTCTGCAGCTCTCGGACCTACCTGCCGTGAAACTATTGTGATGTCTTTGATTAATGCTTTCTTGGACAACTTGTGGGAATTGGAGCCTTCTCTAATCATTTCTGATGCCATGTCTTCTGTAATTGGACATTGTTGTTTGGCTATGTTCTCTTTGTCTTTGAATGCTTTGATCAGAACAAATGCTGTGTTATCTTGGCTGTTGAATATTGGTTGTTGAAAGCCTCTGAGCTTGTGGAGCTCATTGATTTGATCAGCGTATCCTTTGACTGTACCTGCTCGTATGGATTCTTTGTTTTTAATACTGATACCTTGGATGATGCTTTCAATGAAACAGGTAATCAGTGCCAAATGCTCATCGTTACTATGGTTGCACGGATCTTTGGCTAACGCTTTCATCCATCGAATGAAGAAAGCTTGCCGAGACCTGCTAGTCATAACTTCCTTATCGTTTCTAGATTTGGACAGTTTTTGGTCCGCACTATTTGCCATATGCAAGACAAGAGCTCTTTGTTTGGGGTCCATCGTCTGCAGTCCTGCAGTTGTGGATGAGACTGAAAAAGGGATTTATAATCGATGAAAGGATGGTTAGAAGTTGGATTGTTGGCAGTGTTTGACTTTTTCAAGTGTGATATGTCATCGGCGACTTTGTTTGCGATGGTAGAGAGCCATTTTGCTTTGATTCCAAGCTTTCAGTCAATCAAGAGGGCACAGAAGAATCTTCCAAGTTCTCGCCCAATCTCGGAGTTCATGCATGCGTGAGATATCCATCTCACCCCGCTCTTATTATCACATCTCGCAAGGAAGACTGGCCACGGATCATTGGTGAAGTCTTCTGTATCAAAAACTGTAAGTGCTGCGCAATATTCCAATATTACTGATATGAACTCTAACATATTGATGCTGACAAAGTTGCCGTCTTTGTTGTTCTTGAGAAACTTTTTCGTTCTATACAGGATATCAACTGGCCAAGTGAGGAACCAGATGAATCTCAGTTTGATGGAGAAGCCGCCACCTGCTTCTAGGCATGCGTCTGAGCAACCTTCGGCAGACGGATCTCTTTGAATCAAATGTGCAATTGGGGTGGACCATTCGATGCCGGAGTCTGGGTGCAATGCTTCCCTCAGGAACTCGATTTCTCGACACATAGTCTTTGGGATGAAGTACTCATTGTTGCACCTATTAATTTGTTGTGCTGCTTTCTTGATCGAGAAATTGATGACTGCCATGTCTTCTCTTGTTTGATGCTGATGTGCCTTTCTCAGCTCCTTTATTTTCTTTAGGTGCTCAACGAAGTTTTTGATCTCTGGCCGAGAAAATTTGCATTACTCTTCAGGGCGAAGGCAGTGGAGGCATACATATGAGTCATCAGATGAAAGACCCAGTTTGCTCCTTCTCCTAGTCTAGCACATTTACCCACCAGCACTTTGAGCTCGTGAATTGTGAATGACGTCCGTGCCTTATGCCATGTTCTGTTGAGTAGTGCATGTAGTTCAGCTCGGTATTTGTCGGTTATCCCAACAGTAAGTGCTCTTGTATTCCATATCAATCCTAGAAGTATTGCTTGATAGCTAACTTTCATGCCAATCCACTTGTCCATTGCCAATGTACACTGCCGGACTGCGGTGTTTGGGAATCCGGTGACTGTAAAGATGGCTTCGATTACTGCTCTGAGTAGCTGTAAGAAGTACATCCACACCGCAACAAGTAGGCAGTCATCAACGTATATTTTTGTTCCGATTGGTTTTTGTCTCCCATTTTCATCGAGGACACCGGTATTTATGCTACAAGGCTTTGCTTTGGTGAAGAATTTTGCTGCTTCCTCTTTGCTTGGTAAGTCTTCGAACTCGAGCATGTCAATATAGTCTTGGTGCATGTTTGATTCTGATTCGATTCTTTCGAAAATTACAGCCGTCATGATTTCTATTGCTCTTCTGAAGGGCTCCCAGCAATTTGCACTAGAGATGAAGCCGAAGACCATAGCTGTCGTTGCATAGAACATTCCCATGAAGCCAATGACGAAGC
>JALLPI010001139.1:0-17239 GCA_036939935.1 Cyclotella atomus
TGCTTTTTGGCCGCCCAGGAGTTAGATAGATAGCTCTTAACAGTACGTAGTGACCCCACACACACACATCTCTTCGTTGATGAAAAGAGAACTCTGGATACAGCCACTAGAGACTTCAGTAGAGTTTCATTTGTGTACTACTACACTTCAGACTGCGATTTGCTTTTAGGCTTCAGGGCCGAGTACATGCAAAAGGTCAATAGCTGTCATTCTCTAACGGGCTGCTGGGTCGTCAGAAGTAGGGATTGTTCAAGGGACATTGAACAGCAGAATACAACGTTGCCGTTCTTCACTGGAGACTGCATCAGCTTGCCATGCCTGAAGCCTTTAGGGAAACACGTTCAGACCATTCTTCCTTCAGTCGCTGAAGGCGTTAGACAATGCTTTCTTGCTTCCCAGCTTTCTACTTCACTTTCCCACAATTTTCATTTCATGAAACAAAATCCACCATCAGTGGCCGCCTTGCCTGCTGGAAGAGCGTGCAATTTGCCGAATAAAGCGCAATCATGCTGCTCAATCGTCCAAAGACTGATGCAGAACTCAAGTGCACTTGGCTCACAAATTCCGAGATGAATATGTTCAAGCGGGAGGCAGGTCTAAGCGCAAGAGATACATCAGGAACTCGTTGGAGGTTGACAAGTCAAACATCGAGTTTTCCGGTATCGAGAGCATCGTTGGCCTTGGACATCTCCTTGACGAAGACGTGGCACGGATGCTTGGAGTAAGTCGATCACTTACTGTGAGATGTGTTCTGAAGGAGCAGACTCGTCAGCGAAGAATAGGTGACTTGAATGCGGAGTTGTTGGCTCAGTGCTCCGCTCGATCTTCCATGTTCAGTGTGTTGTGGAGACGTCGTATTGCGGGAATGAATGCTGCAGGCCAAGCTTAAGACGCTTCTACGTTCCTATGCCATAATATTATTAAAGTTCATGTTCATGTGTTCATGTTCATGTGTCGGTTTATCATTTATGTCTCACTTGACCCGAAAGCTCAAGTGACCAAACTTAATTCTTTCTCCTTTTCTTCTTCTTCATGCTCCCACCTCCAACTCCTTCGCCGTAACTATCCTCAACATCTTTCCTCTCTTTCTTGAGCCTCAAAACCTTTTGTTTGGTTACGGTCAGTCCATCCTTGCTCTTCTCACGGGTGCTCTCAATTTCACGCCGCTTTTTATGTAGATTGTCGACCTTTGCCTGCTGCTGAGCCTTTCCATGCTGCATTCTGTCGTATAGACGAGCAGCCTTCTTAGACATGAGTGCCTTGGCAAGTTTGGCTGCCTCATCGTCCTGTGAGTTAGACGACAACAAGAATTGGTAAGTTAGTGTGATACAAAATTGACATAACCGTGATTGCTACCGAACAACTTACCTCAGCTTGAGTCTTCTTGGCAGCCTTTGTTTCAACCTCCTCGTCATCCTCTTCTTCCCCTTCACTGCTGTCACTCTCATCACTGCTTCCCTTCTCTACATCATCATCAACTTGGGGCTGAACTTCCTCTTCATCTGACGCGGACACATTCTCCACTTGTTCGGACTCGCTATCTTTGAGCACAACACCGCCAGCTCCAACATCATCTTCATTTGTCAACACCTCACCATTCTTCAACCTTTCAATCTCCTCCTTGTATTTCGGTACATATCCCTCCTCCTTATCATCAACCCATGGACTCAAATGAGGCGGCAAAGTCTTACCAACACCATATTTATCAATAGGTAGACAAAAGTTAAAGTTTGCACTGTCCATAACCCACTGAGGCTGAATGTAATCCCTCGACTTTGGCAGTTTGGAGTACGCGGGCAGCAATGCTGGTCGATCCACAACATGATGAGTGATGCTAGGGTCATCCATTGCAATAGGGCTGTCTTGTCCTTCCCATCCAACTTGGCCGCCAAAACTCAAAATGATGAGTTCCAGGTATCCACGGGGTACTTCACGAGACAGGAAGAAGGTCAAGTTGCGAAATAGTTGATGGCGCCTCTGAGCCTCGGGATCAGTGATTACAAATTCCGTGTCATTGTCACTGGTGTTGTTGCCATTGTTATCTGAGATAGCTTCAAGTGCCTCGCGTAGAGGAGCTGCGATGGGCACATTGTCTTCTTCATCCATCTCCTCGTCATCGTCGCCGTTGGCACTGTCGTCATCGTCATCTTTGACGCCTTTCAAAGCCTCGTCAATGGACAACATCAACTTTTTCTGTTTCTTCCTCTCAGCTTTGGTACTCTTTTTGTCTTTGGCATTCTCATCATTTTCCTCTTCGGTTGCTGTCTTTTGCAAAGCATCACCAATAGCATCAGCAGCCGAGTTTCCCTGCTGAGCCTGATGCATAGAGACCTGCAAAGCATTCAAATTCGCAGCCAAAACACTTGTAGCTTTCCCCCCAATTGTAGGGTGCAAACTCGGGTTATTGGCCACTTTTCCGTCTCCCTCGGCACCTGAAGTAGCCGTCACAAGAGGGTACCTGATGCCCAATTCTCCATACAGCTTAAACAGCACAAATCCCAATAAAGTCTCGTAGAATTCAAAGAAGGTAAGCATGACACGAAAGTCTACGCCATCAGGGATGTATTGCGTGAAGTTGTGAGGTTGGACCCAACGAATTGTGACTGATTCACCGTTGGTAGAGGGGGTTTGGATGGAGGCTTCGAGGTAGATTCCCTGCAATCATTATATGAACGATGCATAGAGTTATATGAGTTTAGTTGTGTACAAGTAATCTAATGCACCATAACCAAACAGTTACTGCAATGCAATCAATCAAGCAATATGTTCGATTCAATACAGACTCAAGTGAAGAGATTTAAAGACACATCTCATGTCATAGCAGCCAGTTATGACAAGTCAAAGCCAGTTCATGTCAAGTCAACTCGAGTGATATAACAGCCACAGCCCAAAACTTCAGAACTCACCTTAACACTAACAAAACTCTTGCTAATCCTCCCCCCAACAGAACAATACGCCCCCCAAGCACTAATCAACTCCTTAGCCTTCCTAGTAACACCCGCCTTCACCCTCCCCTCACTCGGCAAAGCCGCAAACAACGAAATCAAACAAAGCGCATCATCCAAATCATTCAGCGCATCCACAAACCTAGGATAACGTTCCCTCACCAAATGATGCAAGGTATACCTCGGTGCCAATGCCTCTCGTCTACGCGCCTCATCTTTTTCATTTCGATTGGCTGCCCTCCGCACTTTTTTCATAAAGGCCCGGAATTCCCGAAATTTATCCAACAGCGGCTCATGCGACAAGGCCTTGACATCTTTAATATGATAATGAACCTGTTTCGAATTCTTTTTAGAGCCAGAACGAGGTTCACGGGGATACACTCCCTTGAGGATGCAGAGACGTCGAAAGTCTTTGAGACTGATGCCTAGTTTTTTTAATACCTTGGATCGGGCGATGAAGACGGCGTTGGCTCCTGCTAGGCCCTTTTTATGCTTTTTGCCGTAACGGGAGAGTTTGCGGTGGGTTGCCATGCCGGAGTGGATGGCGGCTTTGATGGATTTGGGTTTAGGGCGGCCTTTGACGCGGTTTCCCATGGTTGGATGTTGATGTGTTTAGGTGGCTCGTGCAATTATGCTGCGCTGCTGCTGTAATGGTGGTGGCGAAAGTTTTGTGTTGGCACAACCAGCCGCAAAGTTCATGCAAGAAATGGGATCGATGAGGATGATTGGCTCTGCATTTCGCGCCATTGAGTGATGTCTTTATGTCAGAACGATACTGCGTATCCTACGCACAGTATCAATGGTATCCACTTGGCCTTAACTTGGATGTAAACAAATCGACTTGGATGTAGAACTCGACGTGGATGTAAAAGAATGCTTTACATCCACATAGCTCAAAAGGCTTGCCCACGTGCAAAAATCGCCTCGATTATAGTCTCATAATTTACACAACTCGAAACCACAAACACCACCAACTTGCAACCTTAAGCTACACGCTCTTCTACGAAAACAACACCAAACCACTTCGCCAAACTCTAATACCTTACAAGAACGTTTCCAATCATGAACTCCATCATCAAATCAATCATCTCCATCCTCATCATCGCCATGATGGCTCATTCCTCCACTGCAAAGAAGCCGAACCTTCGTGCTGTTGCCACCGACGGACATGCCGATACACAGAGCAAGATGGTCGATAATTTCAAGGACTATGTCGGTGCATTTGAAGACGGAGACAATAAAGAGGAAGACACTGAAAACGCGGAGGAAAGTGAACAAGATGCCGAGTTTGAAGATGCCGACGGAAATGAGAGCGAAGGTGACGATATTTGGAGCAATTGGAATGGGAATGGTTATGATCATGGTTGCACCACAGCTAGTCATGTGGCCCCTGGCAATGATTGTTCGAAGTGTTGTAATAAGGTTTGCGCTGGTACACCACGGGGTGTTTGGAAGGTTTGCTAAGAAGCTTTTTTGATGCTTAGGTGCTGGAATATCTTATGTAGATGTTAAATGAATAGAATTACAAAACGAATGTTTAGTTATAGTCATATGAAGATGAAGGAACGTTACGGTGATTGTTTTTCTTGCAACTTGTAATTGAACAACACTACATGAACATTGAAGCAGCATCAAGTAGGCTACGTTTTTGAAAGCTGAAGTGGTTCGAATTCAAATGTTCTCAGGTACTTAGTAGGAGCGGGATCTTAATTGTATCATAGTCAATGAATCGAATCACAAACCGAGATGTTACTTACATTCAGAATAATCTGATGATGGCATTGACAAACTAAAGCGTTGCTTGTCTGTCTCCATTACTATCCTTTTCATATATGTAGCACATCAGATCTTAATCAACTTACTTGTGCCATTGACGATGAACCTCTACAACCATGTTGTACAAACGAAAATAGCAAATCGGACATGCTATTTCATCCACTTCTTAATTCTCTGTCCCGTGTCCATTATGCCTAAAACCAACCAGACAAATCAACACACTCCGAACGCACCACCCCATAAGCCCGGTGCTTCTCCTTCGCAATGACCAATGCAGCAATCTTCACATTTTGACTTGCGTATCCAATCACCTGCTCCTCTGCACCCATCAGTGTCTGTACTATTTGTTCCGCCATCGACATCTTCGAATTGACTGTTGCTGTTATGATCTCTGCCGTGGGAGTTCACACTGTGTTCTTTTTGTGTGTTCATGTTTTGAACATAGCTCCGGAATTGATCCATCATTACGCTATTGGAATCGGCATTGTCTACCCTGTTTGCACGGCGGAGATTCTTTCCGTTTGTTGTAGCGATCAGAGCAACGGTGAGAACCGACAGGATTGATTTGATTAGTGTATTCATGTTGGGGTTATGTTTAAACGCTGTAGCGGACGATGGACTCTAGCGATGATTGTTGAGAATAGAACAAATGATTTGTGGCTTTGACGATAGATTACGAAGTGGATGCAGGGACCAAAGACGCAAAGTAGTCGCATTTTACAGCTAACGACAGTGTAAGGAAGCAGCAACGGCGCAGCAACAAACAAAAAATGCGAAGCTTCTTCCCAAGATTTTGTGATCTCGAATCTATTTGTGATCTCAACTTTTGTGATTTCAGCGATCCACGAAAAATTTGGTTTGTTGCAGAGATGAAGAGTGGTACAGCACGCGATTACAGCTAACTCAAAAGATACCTTCTCGATGACATAAAGCCATCTGTTAGCTGTAAGCTGAATGCCTTGGCCAAACGACGATGTCACGTTGCTGTTTTCATAATACAATCAACCAACCGTAAGTCCATCCTATACCGTTCAACTGCTTGGTTATTTCGTCAGCACCGTGATTCTCCAGTTGTGCATCTATCATATGGCATATGGCCCTCCTTGCCGCGCTGCCAATTACATACCTATCAAACAAGCGAATGCAAGTGAACGTGAACGTTTTCGTTGGACCTAGAAATGAATCCCCAATCGATCAAATCAATCCTTTCAATCCTCATCATTTCTCATATGAATGTCGCCTCTCACGCAAAAAATCTACGTAGAGTTATGGTGTCGACCGACTTCCGCGATACTGACGAGTTTACGAGATATGTACAAAATGTTAAGAAGGTAGACGGAAGCACGGAAACGATTGCAGATGAAAGGAAAACTGGAGGTAAAAGCAAATCTATAAGCACAAGTGGTCACGGTAAAGATGCTGATTTTGAAGACACCAATGGAAGTGGCAGCATGGACACTAACAGTGCTGATGCAGAAGAATGTTTTGGAAATGGAGCTTATGTGTTGAGCTCGAGATGCGAAACTGCATGTTGCTCACATTCTTGCATTGAAAGATGGGGCATTGTTGGTCAATGTTGAGTCTACTAAAACGACGACACTGTTTTATGTAAGGGTATTAATATGAATTATGAATATATTCCATACATCGTGCTGTCTGGATAAGAATCACAATAAGAACATGTTATTTTACTGTATCTGCTGAAGTTTAAAGCATGCTGTACAATCACAGAAGCTATGTGCTTTCTAGAATGCTTAGTTCGAATAGTCACAAGTCACATTGCCGCATGCAGTGAAGGAAGAATAAGCATGGTAGTCAGTCTAGAAGTTACTTCATGGCTCATGGCGCCACAAGGTATCTTTTAGCTTGGCTGTAAAGCCCGGCGCGGTTAGCTGTAAATTATTGCCAGGCACAATGCATGGATGACCAGATTGGTTAACTTGGCTGTAAGCCCGCACGGTTAGCTGTAGATTGCGACAGCCATAATGTCATGGATGGCCAGGTTGGATGTAAATGTTTGACTTGCCTGTAAATGATCTACGTGCTCTCATAAATTTCCCAAATCGAAACGACAACCACAATCCATCTCTTCAAATATCTTCAAATACACAAAAAGTTTCAGAATGAACGCCATCGTTAAATCAATCCTCCTCATTGTCACGTTCGTTATTGGTGCTGTTGTTATCTCAATCGAGACGATGGCCCCCCAACATGGCCTCACAAAAGCAATTATGCGACATTACGTACTACCGAACACAATGATGAACTCCCATGGAAGAAACATGCGTGGTACAGTGGCAATTAGTGACAGTGGGGATGCCAAGGCTGGTGAAGAGGATTCCAATGAAGATGGGTGCGAAGAATGGGTACCAACGGGTCAGTGTAACTTGTGCTGCAGCCATCGATGCCTAAGTACAACATATTTTGGATTTCAAGCATGCGCGAGGAATGACGAGGTTGCAATGTCATAAGTACCTATTTCAGAGGCGCGACTGGAGAGGTGGTTGTTTGTTTTGGAAAGAAACCCGACAACGCTACGAAATGAATAGTGTGTGTAGTTTGTAATACAATGGAAAATCTCTACAGTAAGAACCACTCTGTGCCTGATGCAATAAGAATGCATTATACCAGTGTTGTTAGTTGTTGTTATCCTCTCAACTTGTTAAGTATCAATGTTGGATATATCAACACAATATTATCGTATTTATTAAGCGATAAATGCACTACAACTTCGATTGCATCCTCTGCTTCGCCTTCTTAATTTCAATCAAAGCCAAAGTTTGCTTATGCACCTCATCAGGACCATCGGCTACCCGCAATGTACGCAATCCAACCAATGCTCGTGCTAATGGAAAGTCATCACATACACCTGCTCCTCCAAAGATCTGAACGATGTGTGAAACGTACATGAATAGTAACATATGTTTTGAAATTAAGCAATGCTACAACAAATTGGATTGACTCACCTGAACAGCTCTATCAACAACTCTAGAAGTAAGCTGAGGAACAGCAACCTTAATCATTGCAATCTTATCCCTAGCATATCTGTTACCCCTCTCATCCATCTCTTTCGCACACGCCAATGTTAACAATCTAGCCGTTTCCAAATCAGTGGCAGAATCAGCAATCATGTCGCGTACAGATCCATGGGCGTGAAGAGGTTTGGAGAAGGTGGAACGTTCTAGTGTTCTTTGGAGCATTAATTCGTAGCACCTTGCAGCTTGGGATGAGGAAAGAGCGTTTTGAGGTACTTCTCTATCATGCGCAAAGTAAGAAACTCATGTGTACAATTCGTGTCTTACCTAAACCAATTGCTCTCATACCTGCCAATTTTTGATGCAACAAAGAAGTATAAGATAGCAAAGTGAACACACCAAAGCACGGCATACTGTAATGTACAAATAACCAAACATCAAACACCAAACACACCAACACATAACTCACAATGATGTATCCTCCCAGGACCCAACCTCTCCTGAGCAATCTGAAACCCTCGTCCCAATCCCAAAACAATATCCTCTTCCCTCACCTGCACATTCACAAGTTCCACCTCGGCATGACCATGCGGTGCATCATCATATCCAAATACTGTCAATGGTCTTATTAATCGTATACCGGGATGTGGCAATGGCAATACAATGATTGATTGTCCTCCTCTTTGTTGCTCAGATGATGATAATAAGGATGGATGAGTCTTGGCCACAATAATCACACAGTTACATCGTGGATCCATGGCACCTGTACTCCACCACTTTTTACCATTCAGTACATATCTATTGCCAGTAGTAGCGGGTTCCAACAAAGTTGTCAAATTCCTCGCATCAGAAGAAGACACATTCGGTTCAGTCATCAAGAATGCACTGCGTATTTCACCTCTCAATAAAGGTAATAAATATCGAGTCTGTTGTAATACGGATCCGAATTTTAGTAATACTTCCATGTTACCCGTGTCGGGTGCGGAACAATTGCATGATTCGGATGCTAGGGGTGAAGATCCCATGATTTCTGCTAGTGGAGCATATTGGAGATTGGTGAGTGTTCCATTTGGAGGTTGGATGGATATGGGTGGGGATTTGGTGGCGTTTAGTTCGAGTAGGTGTTGGGGTAATGGATGGGGCAGGAATAGATTCCAGAGGTGGAGGCGCTGGGCCTTGGATTGGAGTTGGGCGAGGATGGGTGGGACGGCCGAGTGGGTCCATCGATCTGCGTGGGTGAATTGGGAGATGTGAGCTTCGTAGAGGGGTTCGGAGGGGATTACGTCGGTGTTGACGAAGGTTTGGAGGGTGCTTGCGATCGACATGGCGAGATGAAGAAGGTTGGTTGATGTTTGGCGAAAAAAATTGACAACATAAAAGGTGATGTCTTGAATCAAAGATAATGATTACCTTTTATGGATCTAAACATTTCAAGACATTTGATGTCCGAACTTCGCAGAAGGAAAAAGATTCATGTTTCCTAGAACTTCATAAATGAAAGTTCAATCTCAGAACTTGAACTTGTAGCCGAAGTTGTTCAAAACAATCTGAGAACTTACTCTCGATGCCAAAGTGATGTACAACAATCTCAGAAGTTGGTGCCTAAGTGATGAATATTGGGGCGATGGACAGACGAGACAGACAAGCGCCTATGTCACCTTTTTAGCATAGGTTTGGAGTGCTCGGCCCACCATGGCGAGTGCTCATTCTTCTTGGAAAGCTCATGGACCTTTGTGCTTTGTTGCAGTGGGTGTTTTGCAGTAGATAGTTAAGCTTTCCCAAACTAGGACCAATGGACAGACAATAACAGTGCAATAGTGCAGGTAACAAATGACAATGGCAGACAGTACAGGACGCTGGCTGCATGCCAACAACAGCCGGAAGATTGTGAAAGCATGGTGAATGTGCAGTACATCACATTTACAGCTGCGGGGATGGTGCAAGCCTCACAAAATATAACAATAGGACAGGTTGCCTCACCAACCGCAGCCATTGTTGGGGGAGGAGGTAGAAACTTGTTTGGAGCAGCAGGCTCAACTGGTGTAAGGAAAAAGCACAGTTGCCGGAGGAAGTAAAGATAGAATTCATGTGGCAAAAATAAAATCAAAATGAACACAGACCTTCACCAAGTGGCTCCTATGCCAAATCAAGACTTATCTACAGGTACCGTCCAAAACACCATCATTATCTCCACAGCAGAATGGACATGCAAATTTCAAGGCACTGGTGCAGTCAGTATCGCAAGTAGAGTGTGGGGGAGGCAGAGAAAAACAGCGTTTGGAGAAGCAATGGCAATGTCAGATTATTAGATGGCAGCTTTATGTGGTTTCTGCGGCATCAAGGACCCAAGAGAGAGGCCAGAGATCCACAAAAATAATTATGAGATGCACAGGCATAGAGGATGTGAGGAACAACATCGTGAGACTTTTGGAGCAATGGGCGTTCAAGCAGAAGCGTCAGATCAGCAGAGTTCTGTATCTCGCCGACAGCATTGCCAAGGCCAACATGAATGTGTTGCCAAACCCGTTGCACACTGTCTCCTGTATCTCTTGTCATTGTCTTGGTGTATCCAATAAGCATGAGGTAGAGTTGCAAGAACCGAGGTCCAGTGATGCTTGCACTTGAACAATGTCAGAGCTTGGTGCCGAAGTGAAAAACTCTGGAAAATTGGTCGAAGTTCGGAAAGCTGCTGCGTTCAATTTTTTGTATTTGATCCAACCATGGCGACACCACCGCCAAACAATCCACCCCCTCTAGCCCACATAACCACCACCCTCCGTCAAGACAACCGTTCCCTCCTCCTCTCCACCCTCCAATACGATCCACGCACCCCCACCACCAATGGTCAAGACCCCATCACGCCATATCATCCACCCGAAAGCATAAGCAGCGAACTGCAGCGTCAAAACCTAATCTTTGGGACAAGTCACCTGCGAAGAACTCTATTGCGAAATGTGCTACGAAATAAGGATGGAGGGAAGAGGAGGAAACAAAAGGGTAATAAGACGCAGGTGGAAGAAGAGGAGGAGATGATGAGTGATTTGAATGAAGAGTTGTTGGCTACTGGTGGAGGTGGGCTGAATGGTGAGTTTTTATTCATATATGTTATTGATGGATTTATTGGCTTTGATGTAGACTGGAGCTTAATGATATGTGGTGCTGCTGTGTTTCTTGATAGTGTCTGTTTTTTTATGTAACTGCGCTTTCTGTTTGCAAATCTAATCACAATGGAAGGGCTAAATGATTTCATTCACACGGATGTACACATCGTCTATTGGATGTTTATCGACACCCAAATATGTAGATTTTTTTGTGCTGCTAGTTGTTTCTTCTTTTGCTGATGCTGTAGCACATCTTTCAATAGGAATCAAATGAGATAATAGTCTGTACTTACACTGATTATGACTTGTTTTATCTTCGGTTGTCGATTCTACATCGATGCACTTGTTTGCATTTCTAGATACATAGACTCAAGCTTGTTCTTGAAAGGCTGTTTTTTTTGCAATCATATCAACTTACTCATATCCATTACATCAATAATTCCTACTCAAAAAGCATCAAGAAAATGCATCACAGGATCCAACATCCTATCAACCAATGGTCAAATCCTCTCACCTTACACTCTAACCCCATCCAACGATCACGATGCCTCCATAACCACCTACATTCTTCGCGGAGGGGGGTTTGACCTACCCTCCATCTCCAATGCAGTACTGCATAGACGCAAAATGGTCGGAATGTTAAATAGACAACAACGCAGCAGCTTTACTGGTCATTTATTTCGATTTGTATTTGTACCGAGAATGACAGAAGTGGAACGATCATTTCTCGGTGAGCTGGGAGTCGTTGATGATTTTGAAGGGGGTGTATCATCTATATCCATGGGTGTAGTTCGTGATAGTGTTCGAGGGAGTACGGGGGCATTGACCTCCTTGGAATCGTTACCGATTGATTTGATTCCGTTGGATGATGATGTGTGGAGTTTAGAGTTGGCAGGCGGTAGTGGTCTTCAAAGTGTTGTTCATGAGGGTGATGCTGGAGCTGGCAAGAGTGGTGGATTGGATGTGCCTTCTGCGGCTTGTATGCGTCATTCAGATGTGGAGGGGTGCGAAGCCGATGTTGCCGATGTGGTGGCTCGGAGTTTGATGAAGCTGCAGTTTTTGAATCGAGATGCTGCAACTGCTGACAAGGAATTGAGAGGGGCGATTCCTCGTGTGCAAGGTCTTGGTCCGTTGGCTACTGCCGTGATTGATCGAATGATGACTTTGCGGATGGAAGAAGAAAGATTGGAGGTCCAGGGCGAAGATGAGGCTGACGATGAAGAGGATCAATACCAAAGTGATCTGCCGATGGATGGAACACGTAGTATGGATGAAGTTGTTAGTGATGGCGAAGATGTGGAGATTCGTGTTTCACCGTCTCGGCGTAAAGAAAACCAAGCAAGTGATGGGTCTCATTGTGTGCCATCCATTGAAGCTCTGCTTGTGATTGATAGAAAGATAGATCTTGTCACGCCGATGTTGACTCCACTGACATATGAAGGCTTAATTGATGATGTGCTTGAGATTCAAGTTGGGGGCTGCGTGTCAGTGCAGCGTTCGTTGCTAGAGCCAGACGACGATGAATTGCAATCCAAAGACTCTACTGTGGTGCTTACTTTGAATGATTCCGATCCACTCTACAAAGAAGTGAGAAATATTCATGTTGAGATATTCGGCACATTTCTACAGAATCAAGCGAAAGCACTGAAAGAGAGCCATTCACAATTCACAAACAAAGAAACAGCTCGAGATCTTACAGAAATTCACCAGTTCGTCAAACAAATACCCGTCTTTACCAGGAATCTAAGATCCCTCACAAATCATATACACATAGCTGAACTTGTCAAGAGCAGCGCGGAGGCATCAACTTTTCGACAGAGGTGGCAAACAGAAAGGAGCATGTTGGAGTCCGAGCCGTGCTATGAGGTGATTGAAGACTTAATTGCTTCAGGCGAACCACCTTATAGATGGCTATGTCTCCTATGCTTACAAAGCCTGACGAGTAATGGTATCAAGGCAACTAAATATGACGCTGTTAGGAGAGAAGTAGTTCAAACATATGGCTATGAGTTCCTCCTCGTTCTTAACGACTTGGAGAAGGCAGGTTTCTTGCGTAAAAGAGAGACATTGTGGATGGATTCGATGGCCACTTCGTACTCAACGCTGAGAAAAGCTTTGAATCTCATCAATGCTGAGGTTGATCCTGCTAATCCAGATGATCCGGCTTACGTTTCTTCGGGATACTGTCCAATGACGGTGCGCTGGATCCAAGCTTCGATGAGAGGCTACACAGGTCTTGATGAGGCTATGAGAGAGCTACCAACTGCAGCCGGTGTGGGTGTCGGGAGTGGTGGAGGAGGCGGTGGAAGATGGATTGATGTAGAGCAACGATCTCCTCCCGAAAGCTTAGTCGATGCCATGAAAAGACCAAGGGCACAGAGTCTTGGTACTGTGGCAAAATCTCATTCGGATCCCAGCCAATGTCACGACGGCGATTTGAACAAAAAGCCAGTGCTGCTGGTCTATTTTGTTGGCGGCGTAACTTACATGGAGATTGCCGCACTTCGTTTTTTGAGCAAGAGACCGTCCTTTCCATACAGCTTGGTTATCTGCACAACCGAAATCGTCAATGGTAGAAAGTTGCTACAGTCGCTGTCGTGCTAAAAGTTATCAGCGTATAAAAAACTCCTTCTTAAGAAAAGATTTTCTTATTTACAAGGATCTGATTTAGATTCGACCAAGTCGCTTGTTATCAACCCAATACCACGCCCATCATTGCCAACGGCACAATAGTATATGTAGAACACATTTTTTGATTGAATGACTGAAATCTTGTGAGCATAACTCTTGTCCAATCCAGATGAGTTGCCGCCAGAGTAATAAAGAGGGAATGGGTCTCTTACCCAATGAAGCAAATTCTTAGAAAATGCAATCGTGATGTGAGCACCACCTTTCCCTACTCCAAAGTAGAACATAACCCAATGATTAACTGCATTGTCTCGAAAGACCTTGGCGTCAGCACAAAACTGTTTGTCATATCCATCAGTGGTCACACCAAGAATTGGATTGTCTTCAAGGCGTGTCCATTCATGTAGATCTGATGACGTTGCAAGACCAATCTGTTCTATCCATTGAGGCATTTGTTTTGCATTGTAAAAGTTATAATATGTGCCATTGTGCTCTACCAACCACGGCTGATAAATACTAGACTTCTCCCAATCGCCTACATCAGACTCAAAGATGGAAAGAATACTAGCGTTCTTCTCACGTTTCCAGAACAAGCCATCCTCACTCGATGCTAACCCTTGATGGCCCGGATCAATTTCATAGCCTCCTTTCTTAGAGTATGCGCCATAGAGTGAAAAGAATCTTCCATTTATTCGCTTCAATACTCTGGGCATTTCAAGATCGTAGCTTTCGTATAAGTAAGCACCCAAAACCACACCGCCTTCGTCGGGACCTTCTGCAGCCATGGCGAGTCTATGTCCTTCCCACGAAATCAAGTCATTGGATTCCGCTACAAACGACTGGTAGCAAATACCATCGAACCCTACGAATGACATATAATATTTGGTATCTCCGGGCCGCTGATAGACTGTCGGCACATCGGTCATTGTGACATCGGCATACCCAGGTATCTTGGGATTGGACGGGATAACATGCTTTGGGTGATGAATCCAGTGTCTATACTTCTGGGACCATTTGCGCACTGATTCAGTAGAGAGCAGCTCGTCCCTGGGGATAACATGAGTTCCTGCCTCATACCTACGCTCCATCAGAATCATAGTTGTTCCGTTTGGAACATCAATGCAAAGCATTACAGGATCAAGCTTCAGACCAATGATACCGTACTTGGTTTGAACAGAGGCAGACACATAAGATGGGCATTCTTCGAGAGGATCGCACTGGAAGATTTTCCACCCATCAGATAGAGGTCGTAAACCTAACATAATTTCTGGAAGCAACGCACACGGGCCGCTTCCCCAAGCATGACACATGCTTCTAGCATATGGTCTGTCATAGAATGACGCAATGTCTTGTTCAGTTTCCTTCTCGTCCAAAGCTTCGTAAAATGTTGTAGCTCCAGTGCGTAACATCCCACCCCAATATCTACGAATAGTCGTCAAAGCTTTGCATCTGTTGCCAAGTCTTGATATAGCTAAACACTCCAAATGCTTCATGAACGGTGTGCCTACATGATCCAAATCGCTGCCGAGAAGAGCCGCAAGTGATTGATTGTCTAGTTTTCTAACTTTTAGTAATGCCTGCCAATGCTCGTCACTCGTATCTGGATCCCACCATTTGCCACTAGCATTCTCAACAAGACGTGAATTGAGGCTACTGATCACACCAAGAATGTGCGCGTGCCGAGAGTAGGACGCTTGGACATCTTCTCTGCTAGCAAAAGAGCTTTCAAGTCGAGATTGTGCCGTGTGGAGCAGGTTGGAGAAATAATCATTTTGATTGCTCAGGCTGGTAGTATTCTGCGAAGATATGATGCCTGTCAACAGTTTCGCACATTCCAAAGCCCACCACCAAAGAATTTGAAGTGCCGTATTCTTTTCAACACTTTCACTCCAGTCGATAAACACCCAAGCGTCATTGCCGATATTGAGAAACCCACTAGCCTCGTCACGGCAATACTTGATCAGGCTTAAAAGTCTCAATCGTATCGTAGGCCATTCTTGCATCAAAAATGTCACATCTCCGAAATATCTCTGATACAGCCAATGCGAAATGATGAACCATAATGAAAAGTCAACGACTCCATTGACGTGGCCCTCGCCCAGAAGCGATCCTGTCTCCACATTCTCATCAATATCATTAAGCTGTAAAAATCTATTAATGCCACATCGACCTAGTACAACCAGAGTGCATCGTATGGACTCAACGTCTGCAAAGGAATATGCATTTGCCATTATTGATACAGCCAAATCACCTGCCCATGGAAGTCTATCACGTTTGATCCCGTCTACTATAAAGTTGTGATGGATACAATGTTGTAGAGTATATGCAGCTGTTTGCCATATGTCGTTGAGAAGATGGCACGTATCCTTAGACGTAGAACTATCATCCGATGCTGAAGCAGCAGAAAATATTCCGTTTGGTGATAATATGGGAGATCTTGCAATGCACTCCACTGTAACATCATTTGCACTGCCGGAATCAGCCATAACGATTCTAGCAAACCGAAATGCTAGTAGATGAGCACTTGTAAATACTAAAGCATCTTCATGTTGAAAACACACCAGCTCAGTAGATTGTTCAAAATGTTCTTCATCGTCATTCATTGCCTCGCTAACGGTTTCCCCTACGCGAAGCTTGATTGCTGACTTATCACCTGGCAAGTCTGCAGTGGCTATTGTGATCTTAACCTTGCCAAAAATTTCTTTCTGGAAGTCGTATAGACGACTATTTTCGGCATTGGGAGAATAATTGCCTGGTATTGACATTTCAACAGGATACACTGTTTGAGAATTGCACAATGACATTTGATGAGGAAATACCCATGTTGATTCTACCATAAGTTGATGATGCAATGTGCACCCAGGATGAATATCTCTTTCTTCAGGACATTCTAACGTCCAACACTGGTAAATTTTACTCCAGGGGTGATCAACCTCTTCCTTCTCATAAATGAAGTTTGTAGGCTTCCACTCCCAAGATTTTATTTGCATTGAATGCCGTGATATTTGTGCAGCATATGTGCATATACAGGGTGGTGGACATAAGCGGACATTTTCATCAACATTCTCACTAGATTGACTGCCGACAAAATGATTTGTTTCATCTGATGACCGAGTGTCCATCTCTAGAGTCAGAGTATGGCTACGGCTGCCAAAAGTTTCATGACCGCCCAAATGCAACAAGAGCACATGATCGTACACTCTGTCATCTCGATCAGTCTCTTCAGTAGACTCCCAATAGATACAGTGATCCCCAGCAGTATCGTCAGCTATCGAGGCATTACTGTCGTTATTTCCATTTCCAGATCTGACTGATTCAAAATGTGCCGAAACAATTGCAGCATTTGAATGAAACCTCCATTCACACGTAGATTTTTGGGTAGACAATTGCATTTCAATACGAAAGCAGCCTCTACTGCATGGTTCCATCCATCTGCCAGGATAGTAAACATTTAGCTTGGCATTCTTGACGTCATTGCGAAGTTGAGAGTGCAGATATGTCTCGAGTTGTGATGGTCCGTAGATTGAAAGTATACCGCTATTGCAAGGCAGAACTTCTTCGTTGCTGCTGGTGGAGATGTTGAGTGGGGTGGGGATGGAGCAGCGAGTCCATGCTGTAGACATTGTTTCTGGTTTCTATCGGTTGTGATGGGTGATGGGAGGCGTGATGGGGCAGATGGCAAGGGGCACAAGGGAATATTTCTCGGGGGTACAATATTGTGCTCGTGAGCAGAAGGCGAATCCTGTCCTTGTTTCGTTTTTGGTGTACTCGTCATGCCTGCTTGGAGATGCTTGGACTTGTCGTCTCTTGGCTT
>JALLPI010001140.1:0-14176 GCA_036939935.1 Cyclotella atomus
AGATCTCCCAATCTCATACCTGCACCGCTCCCCTCATTGGCCGCATTTTGGAAACATCCTTCGACGAAGATCAAGCCCGCAACGATGAATTCGCCCCACCGCATCCATACATCACCAACAAAGATGTTCTTGACGGCCCCGCTTTCTTCCGAGTTCAGATATACATGATGAAAGAATTTACTCCCCCACAATTCGCCCAAGACTGGCCACCCGCTGATGAATCCACTCCCCACACAATCACCCCCGCCGCGCCTACGAATTGCGTTATTTGGATCCACTCGTCACAAATCCTGAGCTTAGTTTTTCTACCACACGTCCATCATGTTATTAATCAAAAGTATGGTAATCTCTCTGGAAGAGCCGACGTTCACTACGTTCAATACTCTCTCTCGTTTGATGATCGTCCACGTCGCAGTCAACCCGCAGGATATGTTGAACACCATTACAGCGAACTGGAACTCAATGGCGATCATGCTTACAATATGGTTTGAATGCTGGCTCTTCTCCGTTTCTTGGCAACCCATACAAGCGTAAGTTCTTGTAAAAATCAAAGAAGTCTCGAAGATGATGCGTTACCAGTCCTCTTGATTCCGGTGCTGAAACAATGGCGCTGGGAAAGCAATGGTCCGCCGACTGAACATTGCTGTAGGTCAACACCTCTATCTCATCTTCATTTGTTGTGGTTGATACAAAACATAATTGTGATGTAATGGGATCTCGACATCTTGGATCAATCATCTTAATCCCGAGGCATGTTTGACCAGCCTTGCGAGAGGAAGTACACATTGCCGCTCCATCTCCAGTAATTGCTATCTGAACTCCGGTCGAGGCAGCAGTATCTGTCAAACCATATTGTTCGATTAAAAATCTCAGTTGGCGTTCGTAATCGCAGTGAACGTATTCTCCATATGCAGTAGATTGCTCGTGTTTTACTTTTAGCAATTCTGCGATATACCTATCACAAAATGAACGTAGTTGGCTGAGGTGATGTCTCTTAGGCAGCAACGAAAGACCTCTCGACGGATTTCCGATGTTTGCGTACTGTGAAACACCCGTATCATTAAGAGCACCCACGTGACAGTCGATTGTTTGTAATATTGCCACAGCGCTGAAGTCATGACTGTTGACGCCCCGGGCGATGTGGCGAGCAACTTTTGTGGTGGCTGCTTTACCAAATATCTCCCCATTGAATAAGAACGTTACCAGTCCTCTTGATTCCGGTGCTGAAACAATGGCGCTGGGAAAGCAATGGACTCGCAGAATTCACTTCGATCGGTTGTCTTGTGGAACAGATTGTGGTTGACGAGACTATTCGATTCGCAGCATATGCATGGCGAGCAACTTTTGTGGTGGCTGCTTTACCAAATATCTCCCCATTGAATAAGATGTCTGCAACTGAATCTGCCTTATTTTGTTCGCTTAACTGCCTCAAATGGTGGTTGACAAGTTCTTTCATCGATCTAGACAACAATTCGGCTGGTAGATTGTCTTCGGTAGTTGACTGCTTTTGTGCCATGGTTGTGAGAGATATTACAACCGGGTGATTCGGGTTGTTTTTGATAAATGATGACAACAACTGCTGCATTCGTGCCTCATTCGGTGAACCTGTACTGACTGTTGCGAGTATTGGTCGATCGATTATTTCTTCTGGAGTTGCACTAGATAGGGAGAACCACCACATTCTTTTGTATGCATCTTTGCCATCCGAATGCATTTGGATGCGCAGCTGCATCTCTGCCTTGACCTGGTGCCAGTTGATCGTTGGGCCTGCCCTGATGGGAGAAGAAGGCACTGCAACATAAAAATCACGCTGTTTGGAGGCGAAAGATCGAGTAGGTCTGGCATTGGATCTAGTGGTGCGGTGAACAGTGGCAGGTCGACGGGGGATGGTACGTGTGGTGGGGATGGGTGAAGGTGACACGTATGTGGATCGTGTTCTTCTATTTGGTGGAGCAGCAGCAGACGAGGATGGAGGTTGATTGCGCGGGTGTTTTGGTGGACGGCCTCGTGATCGTTTGGGAGGTGAAGGGGTGTGTTGCGTATTCGGTTGGGAGGGTAATGTTGCGGTGAAACATTTTTGTTTCTTCGCGGCTGCTCTCTTCTTCTTGATACCCTGTGTCGTCAGCGCCATGGTAAGGCTTGAAAATCAAGGATAGTACAGGGAGGATAAAAATGGACGGTGCTGCACTGTTAGAGTAATTGAAAAGGAGGCTGTTGTGGCTGCAGGAGGTGATGTTGTTCTGGTGGAGCGGAGGGGCCATTGTATCACATCAATTGGAATAGAAAGGGCGGGAAAAATTAGAACAAAAACATATTGATTCCTACGTGACCTCTGGTCATGGCATTGGGTCATAATGGGATGAGGAGTCATTTTTCCAAAGCATGTGCATTTTTGTACGAGGAAATGCAGATTTTGGTAAATTTTAACTAAGGCAATATCATCAACATCAAAATTCTAACACTTGACTCCACTTCTGGTTTAGAATGAGATGTGGAGTCAAAAGGAATTTTTCAAAAATATTGGATATTGACTGAGTTAAAAATTACCAAAGTTCTACGTAGTCCCCGTATGGTATGGGTCAGAAAGTGACATAAAGAATCTGGAACCGATGTGTTAATCTGGGAAGGTCGAGCGAAACAGCTCGGAAGACAACGAGTGTGAACGCTGACATGCAAGCGAGGACTGTAGCAATGTGAAAATAATAATATTATGGAGAGGTTGGTTCAAATCATACTTTGTTTACTTATTTTCACAGTAGTTCTTTTGAATATGGTGCAGTACTCAGCAGGCATATTGATAGACCTTGCTGGGACTTCAAAAGTACTTGTTCTTTGCATGGTTCTCCACACTATCCCCATCTGGACTTCTAACTTTTTTCGTCAGCGGAGATATAAAGGTTGACATGTTCAATGCCTTTGAGAAGTAACGTGTGCCTCCGTGTTCTTTTGGCGATATCATTAGAGGGGTCTGCGGAATGTCATTGTTATCAGATGTAGACAGTTCTTCTTCTATGTCTGTTCTTCTCCATCTTCTGAACGTGCCTGGGCTCAAAAAGTCAGGAGTTTGAAGTCTACCACTGAGTCTTGTGGCTCTAGAAGCTCTTGAACTTGAACCGACAGAACCAATTGAATGCATGGTAGGCGTGTCTGGGGATAGGGGCTGGCTTTCATCATTCCAATCATCGGCGTGTTCTGCATTGATATATGTAGGATTTAGTCGTGTAATTGGTGAGGCTGGAGGAGGTGCTGATGGAGATAATGGATTTGGACATGCTGACTCATAATCTGGATTCTTTGAAGGCGGCAACGAAGCT
Organism: Cyclotella atomus; assembly: GCA_036939935.1. NCBI lineage: Eukaryota > Bacillariophyta > Thalassiosirophyceae > Thalassiosirales > Thalassiosiraceae > Cyclotella > Cyclotella atomus. Next base: position 3,315 of record JALLPI010001140.1, read on the forward strand.
CCTTCCCATGAAGCTGATGCCTCGCATGTAACCATTTCAGGTATGCCTTCTTCAATCCTCTCTTCTTCAGATGATGACGAAGACTTGGTGCCGTTGTCGTCTTTGTGAATTGATGGTGCATCTTCCTCTTGACGGCCCCAGTAACTGAGAAAGTCTGTCATGTACCGCAGGTAGGCTTGATATTCTTCCCATTCATCTTTTTCCTCGTCGGGTAACTTGCAGGCATCTTGCGAAAAGGCTAGTTTGCAAGGATACATTGCTGCTCTCAACATAATCATCAGCATGCCGAGAAAGCCTATCCCAAGAAGCAATGAAAACATCAATATCAGACTGCCGGCAGAATCTGTACATGTTGTGCCCTCGAATGCTTGAATGTAGATTGGCCTCATTCGCGAGCAACTTGCCAAATCAAAGGTAGATCTCAGTGCTGCAAATAAGTGAAGGTTAAAGCTAAGCAATTTGTGTTGAAAACCATATCATAAAATGAATATCAGGTGCTCACCACTCAAGAGGATTCCAAGATTGTCCTTTACAAGCCCAATACCTTCAACGATTGGTCTTACAGGTGCGCCACACTGGTCACTAATTTCGTCCATACCAACCTCCTCAACGTGAGCAAGAAAGGTTTGAGCAGAACTAATACCTGTCTGAATGTAGCCTTCGTATTTGTAAAAGCCTTCAATTGGATCTTGTGTCGTGCAATCCTGTGATATTATTAATGGTGTATGAGATGTGAATGACGGCACCCTAATAACTGATAACATGAGGCATGATATAAGCAAGTCCTTACAGATTGAAAGTACTCGAATGCTTTGAATATGAGACTATCGACATGAATGAAGCTTTGAAGGATAGTATTGACAGTTCCGTCTGGACCGTTATTGTCTGGTCCACTGCAGAAATCTATGCGGCAGATGAGCGTCATATGTTAGCAGATTATAGTAACACAACACGCGTTTATAAGGCCCAGACAAGAAAAGCTTTTACCTGCATTGGAGATACCAATCATTGATATGAACGCAGCACCCATCCAACTGGCACAAACCAGAACCACAAACGCTGGAAAGACCAGTATCATCGTAATGAGCTAGCGAGACATCAAAAGAAAAGTCAGTACTTTCATGCAATTGGTGCATTTCAAACAAAAGGTATTGTTTCACCTTCAACGGTTCAAGGTATGACCCACTCAAAGAAACCAGAGTTGTAATGATCATAAACCCCACAAGTGCATTGAGAAACAGTACACTCATCTTTACAATCCAATCATTCATTTCAACAGTTGTCACCATTTCATCTACGTTCTCAGTCCCATCCATAATCTTATCAATGCTTTCTCTAATATCTTCAAACTCATGCCCGCCCACATAATCTTCTAGATTGCCAAACGCTGAATTCAAAGTGGCAATCGAGGATCTGAGCTTCTTATCATTCAAAAATGCATTGCCTTCCAAGTTTGGACATGCGTCTTCCAACTTGAGCAAAGATTCTATATCCAATTGTTTTATATTTCGCTCTGCATTCGAAACACCATCCATGATCAGCAGCCCCTGCGTTGCCAAATCATTTACATCTCTTGTCAACCTACGCGTTGATAACGTGGCCTCTTCAATAGAATGCAATCCGGGCCCAATAACGGCAACATTGCACAGTATGATCCCCACCCCGAGCATGATGTAAAATACTCGCAGTTTGGATAAATGCCGAGGCACATAAAAATCACCCTTATCGTCACTCGTCACCCGAATTCTACCGGCCCAAAGCCCCACACGAGATTTACCCATGCAGCCTAATGTGATTATGATGCTACCCCACATGATGAAGAATGCTAGAATGAAGAAGGTGATGGCCCATAATCCCATGATGTAATCGATTTGTTGAGATTGTGTTGTAGAAAAGATGTGAGAGAAGTTGGATGAATGGCCGAAGCGGGGAAGAGAGTGGAGGAAGGATACTCCTGATGTCTAATTGAACGAGAATGGAGTTGATTGCATTGGTGAGGAGAGAATCTATGATGTTTCACAATAATTCCTGCAATCTTGTGCAATCGCACCTGCATGAATTCAACAGCCGACATGATGCACTAAATAACTCGTCTGTCTACTTGGTCCTCGGCACCGTGCTCCGAATATGAATATTGCACAATACTTGTCAGTGATGATAGCTGATGTGGGTACACGGCTGATTGGTTGACTTCACGAATCGGATCCCATGGTTGTTGCTTCCAGATCATCTGTTCGCTCGGGGACGCAAGGCACGAACGAGTATGAGCAACGGTCAAGATTTGAATTTGAATCCTTTGGATACCCTTTTTACAACCTCTACAACATCGCAGATCTTCGCAGATTCACGCACCACCAGCCACCGCTATGGTCGCCCCAGCCAAGCCACCAGTCCTCCGCCATCGCTTCCATCATGAGCAAAACCAAGCATACAACTATCTGACCACCACACAAAAGAGAGATGAGGTGCAGATCAATTGTGTTTCTAGTCATGTATTCACCTCGACATATCGCGGCAGCATTCTCTTTGCGGCATTTTCATCTTGTGCAAAATGCAAGAGCACGCGCCGGTATCTATTCGGCATCCGATTTTGCATTGATAGATAAAGCAACTACAAGGACCCGCCAACTCTCTCGTGCTTCTTCAACCTGTCCATATGATCTCTTTATACAACAACAACTTGACCTCTGTCAAACCGTAATGTACCAAGATGCATCCAGTGGACAGTATACATCACAACGATCTAGATTTCGCGAGCACCCGCGATGTACAGCTCGATTTGGTGAGGTGATCTCACACGCATTTACCATGGCATCTACTCCCGAGGAGCGTATGATCTCGGTTATGAATGCAGAGGCTATCTTGAGATACACGAAACATCAAACTTCTATCGATTACTCGAATCTTGTGAGCAATACACTAATAGAAGATATGGTGCAGGCAATCACCTCTCCTACCATCAGAAAGTTTAGAATACGACAAATTACGATTACGAAGAAGACATGAAACAGCAGCAAAGAATGCCTGATTTTATACCAGAGTGCAATGAACTGCAGCTGCTGGGGAGATTGTACTACTCTGCAATCAGAGCTGTTGAGCCATGCTTAAATGAAATTGGTCTAAGCGTGGACCATGCAGGATTTACAGTGCTGCTTGCATTGTGCCGCGCTGCCGGTTTGAACGAAGATGGCAGATCGAGTGTCAATGATTCGGTTGCTAGATTGGATGAAGCAATATCCAAACATTTCAATGCAATCATTGCACCAGGATGTCGATTCCTTTATTCACCGTGTCATGGACTTGATGCAACAAACCACAATGTAAGAAGATCGAAACGGCTGGTTATTGCATTTTCATCACTTGGCAATGGTTTGGTTCGCTTTGAGTTTGGCGGCTCGTTGGCCAAACTGAACAGGCAGCTTCGCGATAAGGACAAGGAGTCTGATACCTTTGACGTATTGTTTGTGGCCGATCCGTCACAATCGTGGTACACGAAAGACAGCAATGGAAAATTCAATGGTTATGAAGAGTATGAAAAGCGAATACGTGCTGCATGTCGACCATACAATCACATAAGTATAGTTGGAGACAGCATGGGTGGTAGCGCAGCTTTGTTGTTTTCACATATTTCAACTGATGCGGTTGTAGCATTTAGCCCACAGGTGAACCTAAACGGAGATGAGCATGTTAGTAGAAATGATATGGCAACGTTGATTAGAAATGAGTTTCAAAGAAATCTCTTGGAGAATGTAAAACGAGCTGTTCTGGATGGAGTTAACATAAACATTCATCGAGGCTTGGAGGAAAGTGATGTTAAACATACCAGCGAATTGTTGAGTCACTTCTCATCTTGTGAATCGATAAAAGTCATAGAGCATGCAGAATGTGTCCATCATCAGTCTGCGGTATACTTGAAAGAACAGGGCCGTCTCATTTCAGAACTGGCTGTTTTGGTATCGAAATAAGGATCTTAGGTTATTATTCTTCTAGAATGAAAACCTCATCTTGGTCACCTTCATCCTCTTCTTCTCCATCATCCATGCTACTGATACTACTCCCTGAAGCTTGGCTGGCTTGTGGTTCTTTCTTCATTTCGCCAGCTTGGCCATTGAGCAGATTCAGCTTAGCAAGGCAATACTCATCAAAGTACTCACTGCTTTGAATGGTGTAGGCGTGGTTCCTTCTTGCATTCGTGATGCGGTAGAACATTTGCCATGTCTTTTTATTATAGTATTTTGCTTGTGCCCTCACTGATTCAGTATTGTTGTTAGTACTGCTACTTGTTGGAGCCATGATAGGAATAGGTGGGCTAGTTTGTCTTTTTATCTGATGTACCTGACCTGGTTTCTTCATTCCAGCCATTGCCTGAGATACGGTACTGGCTTGACTAGGTTTACTGGCAGTTGCCATGACATCTATTTAGGGCAATGGGTTGAAACCGAAAACTAACATTAAGCGGCAACTGCCAACGTTATCTCATTCAAGTTTCAAAAGATTATCAAGTGCATTGTGTGTGGCTGCTAACTGAACTGGGTACAAACAAGCGAAACAGTGTGCTTAAAAGAAGAGCAATCCGTCTTCCTCATATATATTTAGGCAGTGGCAACTCCGGAACTGACGTATGGATCGTGGGCAACATGATCGTTGCATGAGTTTCACAGCCCAAGCAGTCTCAAGCACTATTTCGGCTGTTTTTGTCGAGTAGGATTCCCACTACACTCGCTCTAAAAGTATCCGCTGAAAACTGAAAATGAGTAGCATCTGGTAGCAACAAGTACGTAGAAAACCCACCACCACCACAGAGGAAAGTAAAGCAAAACCGAATCATAATATGGAGAAGACTGGCTACAGAATGTCCCAGCGATATTACCCCATTTATTTCTATCATGCCAATTAATGTGCTGCAAGTGCATTCAGCAAATTTTTACTCTCTTTGGCATAGTCTACCGGGCTCATTCTCACAACTGAAGTCTTGGTCCTCGTCTCATCTCCTACAAGTTCCTGTTTCACCTTACAAGTAACAATCCATTCAGTGTAGGTAGCTTTGAGGAACGCAGAGTCGTACGAGTCCTTACTGCCAGTATCAGCGAATTCTGTGTATAGCTGATCCGCAGTGACACCATTAAACATGAGTTCCATTTGTTCGTTGTAGAGAGAAACCCAAGTGGTAGCAGAATCATCAGCAACGCAGGCAGATACAATGAACCTACGAACACAGTTGGGATACGTCTGTTGACATTTATCACAGTGCCAGTTTCCATCTGAGGTCTGGGTGGCTTTGTACATGTTCTTGCAAGGTTCACCAGAATTAGCACAAGCAGTGTACCAGCATCCACCACCGTCATCACCTCCAGCTTTTTCACGTTTGATGAAGTTGAATGTGGCCTTGAAAGTCAAGTAGTCAGGCTTGTCGTTGTTGCCCAAATGCTCCTGCTTGATAGAACAAACCTCCTTGCGAGATTCGAAAGTATCGCGATTTCCACCGCCACCACCAGCAGAAGACAGATTCCTAGCCTGTGTCTTGTTGCCATTAGCGCCCCACCATTGATGCAACTGTTCTGCGTTGGCCATTGCTGGATTGACACTAGCTCCACCTCCACTCAATGACCTGCCACCAAAATCACTCAATCTGCTCTTCTTGAAAGCCACAACAGGGCAGTGAGCAAACTTTTGAGCAGCATTCTCTGCCTCTTTTCCCCACACAGTCAACCTAACCTCCGCAGCGGAATCATCCTCAAGTACCAACTCGCACTTCGTCATCTCTTTTCCACTCTTTTTAGAGATGATGGTAGCAACATCTCCCACGGACTTGACCACGCCCAGAATATCAACATTACTACCAGGCTCCATGTTTTCCAAATCCGCAATCTTGACGAAATCATACGACTCCTGAATAGCATCCCCCTCTTCGTCCAGATGAATCTCCGAGTTGTTGTCGAACGTAATCTCAAATTGGGACTTGCAATTGTTGTACTGCATATTGGCAACTTTTAGACGTCCACCGGAGAAGGTGTAGACCTTTCCTTCTTCGATTGCGTCGTAGAACTTTTCTACAGACTCTTTGAAGAAGGTGCATTTGACATCGTAACCAGATGAATCCAAGAGGGTTATGGAGAAGAGTGTGCCTTCACCTTTTGCGTTTTGCCAAGTACGAACATCGGATTTGTTGGTGACTTTGGCACGTATGACCCACCGGTTTGAGTACATGTTAAGGGCAGAAATGGGGGTGATTTGCTGTCCTCCCGTTGGAGCAGTGCGAACAATGGGCGACCCTGAAGACTTGTTGCCATAGGGATTATTGCCTGCAGAGTTGTTACCATAAGGATTACCGCCTCCTTGATTGTTGCTCATTCCCCCCTGATTGTTGTTCATGCCCTGATTCATACCACATTGATTTTGAACGTTGCCATACATGCCCCCTCCCCCTCCAGCAGCAGATTGATTCACTCCCCCACCAACACCCGCAACAGCACCAACCTTGAGGATATCTTGTGGATTACCCAAACGATTACTCTCCGTCCCCAGCTTTTCACAGCTCGTGATAATCACCACCTTGGTGCCAGATCCCAGTTCGTTGATCATGAATTTATCGAGTTTTAGGATGTCATTGTTTTCTAAGGTTCCGTTCTCAACGAGATAGTTGAGCTGAGTGGCAAGCATTCCAGACATGTGACGAACTCCATCGGAGAGAATCGTCTGTATTTCGGTAAGAAATTGAATTTGTGGTCAGTGCTCAGTAGTTGTCATGGATGAGAAAGTTTGCATATGGATTGATAAAACAAATCTCACCCTATAACGATCATCAGCAGTGCTTTTATTGTCAATCTTCTTGACATGGATCAGCTGCACGATGGGGGTAAAGGACGGGTCGTCCGGTGCACCCGACATGCCGAAGATTTTAGATATTGCGTTGGTAGTAAGTGTCATGTTTACTGGTAGGTACAGTGGTGATGCAGCAAGAAGATAGCGGTTAGAATAAAATGAACGCAGCAGCAGCCGGGTGATTCCCAGTAAATTCAAATCTCCATTACAGTCAGATGACACAAATTCACGAACTCAGTAAACACAAAAGGAGGAGAGGTACACAAGATTTGCACCGCGTGATGGGTGATGGATGATGTAACACAAGATATCTCTAGAAAGATCAGAAGAAAAAACACACTGCCACTAACATCTTTAACGGCGATGGGATATGCTTCAGCACAGTGTGAAAGGCGAGAGGTGCAATGACCAATGATCTGTGCAATCGATCGATGCGAATTGCAATTTAGACTGCCTCCAATCAAGCTCGCACGCCGCGCCAAAAAGCCACAACCATAATCGTGATTCTTGACAAAAGGGAGTCTTCGCATGGGGGCGTATGATCAAAGACAGAATGACCCCAAGAGGCACTCAAGACTGGGTAGAGGCAATATCGCAAATCACGGTCGGTCTTTTTCGGCAAACAAGTCTATTGGGTCTAATGACCTCTGGTATCTTTCCCAGTACATCTCACATGGGAATCAAAAATGTGTGTCGTTGGAGTGAGGTTTGTTGTGTCCTCTTGCTTTGAAGCGACTCAACGGCACAACGGCTTGCCAAACTGCATGCAAACAAGAGACGAAGCACGAAGGCGGCACCACCAACAGAAGAAAGCTGCAAATGAAATCAAGCACATCTTGTGCATGACAGAACAATTGCAGCGGTCTCACAACTTTGATCCATCGACCTATCAAACCGGCCTGCTCTACAGTCCCCCCAAACCGAACTATCATCATGACAATTTCACTTGATCACATCCCCACCGCCAACAACTCTGCCGCCCAACCCTTTAGAACCCAACGTCAAGATGTCAAAAACCGTTCTCGTCCGACTTACACGCCCTGTGGATCCCCCCCTCGATTCAGAGACCGCAGCCCGGAGCTACAACAGCATCATCGCCCCACAAAGGCGCCCCGCTCAGTCTCTCCGGGGGGAACGCCCGCATCCCATCCGTGCCTCCGTCGTCCTTCGGACGGACGCCGCTCCCCCAGCCCCGAGGGAGGGAGGGTGCACTGGGCATCGACATTAGAACAATCGGTCGTGACGCGCCCTAAAACTTGTAGGGAGGATATCCCAAAGTTGTTCTATTCCAAGGCGGATGAACGGCGTTTTCGCCGGGAAGCTGAACTGGAAGACGTTTGTGATGCCGATACATCATCGCCCAGGAAGGACTATGCCATCTCTAAGGCGGTGGTTGTCTTTGGTGAGACTACCAGGACGTATGATGGTTCCATCTGGTCTTTTTCCAACTGTGCCGTGGTAGCTAAAGACGAGTCGTTCAATTTCGACGATCCTGCCTTTTGGAATGGTATTCTTACTTGGTCTTGAAAGAGGGAGGGCTTGTATATATTATGACCTTTTTTGAGGTTGCCCCTCTCTCTCTCTTTCTTTTGACCCATTGTATTTTAGGAGTTGTTCAGGTGTAAGAAAGAATGGTTGGGTGGTTGTGCCTTGAGAAAATTATGGTATATTATACAAGCTATTAGTCTGTACATTAGTAGTCTAAGCTCTAAACTCTTCATTGATCTATCACTCTCGCATCCGGAAGATATATATTTTTTATGGAAATATACAATAATTGAACTCGATCCCTGTGTTTATTTATTTGAAGTAGGGCTTGGTGTGGGGATTGAATATTCATGTAATTATAATGCATGAGGTTGTCTGCTGTCTGCTCAATACATATCTAGTACTTGAAATAATAATCGTGTCACTATGCATTCGTTTACTACTTCTTGTCAATCCGATCTAATCAAATGAATGACAGAATAGTCGGCGCATCTATAGACATCAATATATAGTCCACCTTTTTTGAGAGCTTGGCTTGTTGAACAGGTGCGGGGTTGTTTCTAGTGGGCAGCTCCAAGTTACCCACAAGAGAACCAGCACTCCAAAAGGAGCAGAGAAACAGCATCCTTCTAATATTTTGTCAGAACCAACTGTATTTTGAACTTCACTGCTCTCCAACCGTAACCTCGTTTCCATACACACTCCCCACAGCAGCCTCATACCCCCTCACTTTCTTCTCCAGCGCCAAACACTCCCTCCTCACATCATCGCCCTCCTCCCAAACACTTTCGGCACGCGTAGCAATCCAGTCCGGCAGCGCAGCCATCCACTCTTCGGCCCCCTCTCCATCCAAAAGAGCCTCCAACTGACGTTTCTTCTCTCCCAAACTCAAATTCGGGGCATTGAGAGACGACGAATTGTCACGGCGTTTGCGCAGAGCCTCGCGGGAGAATTTGGTAGTAGAAGTGCGAGAAGTGGAGGCCGTGGAGACCTTGGCGGAAAGATGAGATAGTTTTTCTCGTTTGGATTGGAGTTCGGAGTGTTGGAATTTGTACTGTAATGAATGTTGAATAAATATTGAATTGAGCAAATGCCTAAAACGGCAGAATCGAAAATCAGACGAACTCACCTCCATATTCAACTTCTCCACCTCTCTTTCGACAAAAGCAACATCTCCAATTTTCTTCTTCGTCTCCTCTTCCATCTCCGCCAATTTATTCTTCAATGCGCTGACTTCGGCGGCGGCATTTTCTCGATCTTTCTTGACGATACGAGATCTTTCTACCGCCAGTTCTTTACGACGGTGGGCGTCGTCTCGATCACGGCGGAAGACGGAAAGCTTGGCGTGCAGCTTGGTGATGAGGGCTGATTCAGGCTCCATTGGTTCTGTATTGTTGTGGAGGAGGCAGGGAGCAGGGAGAGGCGGGAGCAGCTGTGTTTGTGTTTAGTTCAGTTTAGTTTTATCATCGCTACACTACTAAGGGTATCTGCGCCTGTATTCAATAAGTGTATTTTTTGGGACAGAGTAGTTCTCAAGTCTTGTGTGTGAAGGTAAGAAGGGCGGGCGGGGTGACGTTTTCAGAGAAAAGGCGGGGAGGGCGCCCGCGCTTTTTCGCCTTATTTGTCATTTTTGGAAGATTTACTTGGATTTACTCGACATAATCAACGTGGTGAAGTGTGTGTTGGTTGTGCTCATTTTGTATCATTGTTTTTTATTTCGTCATTTGATTGTCCAAGCTTGTCAAGTAGTTCAAGCAGTATGAAGCTTTCTATCAAGATTGAAGATTCCGGTGTGTTGGTTCCTAAGAGCGCGGTGCCTGATGGGGTGGTGTGAAGCGGGGTGTGCATGCAGAGTTCGTGAGAGGTAGTAGGGGCTGTGTCAGATGGAGTTGTGCCAGTTTTGGATTTTGCATGCACTGAGTGTGGCGTGGGTTCTGAACTAAACTTTTGTCTTGATCTTGTCTCGTAGACCTCGCGAGATGAGATATTTCGAGATGAGATTGGCTCGAGTTCTCGTCCGAGATCTCGAACGAGAACAGTCGAAAAGCATGCGAGATCAGTGTCCGAGATACAGTATCAACGTCTAATAGTAACACCTGCAAACACTAGGTTGCAAATTCCGGTCGCGAGTCCGGTCGCTCATGGGTCGGAATTCGGTCCGAACCCGGAACGAGACCCAAAGTTCCGGCAGAGCGGTCTCGGTATCGGTCGTTTTTTCTTCAACTTGAAGGCAACTCAACTTGAACTTCCTCGATATCGGCTTCTCTTTGAGGTGCCAAGGCTCAAAAACGATAGATAAGCCCTCTCGGAATGTATTAGGCCTGCTTTGCAGTGGGGGGCGTTCAAATCGGCCGATGTGTGAAAGTGCGTCATTGAAAAACTGTCGGAGTGGCGAAACCTCAATCGAAACATTCCGGGCCAAAAAATCCCGAATCAGGTACGGAACAGAAACTCCAATCGGAGTTTTTCCGGAACTTGCAACCTAGTCCAAACACATAACTATATCAATGACTTATTCTGCTGCTATATTGCATTCAACTAACAATTTAATA
>JALLPI010001141.1:0-14286 GCA_036939935.1 Cyclotella atomus
GTGATGTGTGTGCGAGAGGGGGGGGGGGGGGGGTAGGCGGGGGCGGGCGGGAGGAGCCTTCAAAAGCCCGCCAACTGCCCCATACTGCCTATTCTAGCGGATTTCGTCCTCAGGAAATGATCATAAACAGGGCAAATGAGCTCGATGGGCCTTTTCAGTACAGCCCTCCTTCCCTCCTTCGCGCTTCGCGATCGTCAGAAATCACGAAGGATCACAACCATGTCGAAACGAACCACTAACCGCGACGAGGAATCTCTCCTTCAAACCCTAGACGCCGCACCACCAACCAATGCCACTTCAGCATCAGCTCCATCCGTCCTCGGCGGGGGCTCATCCAGCGGGCCGGGTGGCAACCCCATCCTACTTGCCAAAATGGTCCTTCGCAAGGTACTGACAATAGTCACATCTGATAACGACGAGAGCGCCGTGGTCGGTGGTGGTGGATACGGTCCTATAACGCTTCTGAAGGATGTATTCATCGGGACAATTTTTGGATTAGTTACCATTAGCATGTTGATTTTTATGGATCGTAAGTTACATGCTGTGTTCAATTGATGTTCCTGATGATGTAGATATCTCGTGCACGTCAAATCTTTAATCTATCAATCTGCCTTGAACTACAAACCGACACAACCCATCCCCTTCCCCATCCATCAGATCTAAACATTATCCATCTACAATCGGCACACAACTTTCGTGAATCAGCATTCGCCATGCTAAACGATCCAGAAACGCTTGCCAACCTCGAAGAATCTACCGGATTGAAATTCATCCCCGTATCAGAATATGAATCCATCCAATCCGAAATCAACGAGGCATCCGAAAAACTAGCCAAGATCCAATCGACCATTCAAGAACGTGTGAAAGAGGGTGAAGAGAAGAAGGCAGAGCTCGGCCCTTTGAAGGAGGAATATGAGAAGTTGCTGGCAAATTCGAACTTGGGATTGGAGAATTGGAACGGTGATGCTAAATGGGGTGGTGGGGGGAGTTGCGATGCGAGGAAGCAGTATTTTATTGACACTTATGGTCATAGTGAAGTTACGGCCAAGGTAGCTATTATGAAACAAACTCCTAATTGTAAGAAGGATTAAGAGATTTGGGTTGGATGATGTGTAAACTCTGTGATCTTGATACTGTGAAGGAGCTCGACAAATGGAGACAAATTGATCTTTGGATGTAATGTAATATATAATCACATGCGTTGCGTATGCATATGCTGCAATAAGCGAGATCTTATTTGTGACGCTGTACACATCACTCGAGTAGATGGATGTGCTGGGTTGGGGTATTGGGGATGTGTGTGGTGGTTGGCAGCACCCCCCATGATTGGGGCCACACCGCTTATGCAGGAGAGGTATTGTGTCCGAAATTCGAATTTTGAGGGGGCGTGCATAGATCTTGGACTTGAACTCACTCCATTCACAAACACTAGTCTATCATGATGATAAGGAACTGTTCATGTCAAGCTTTGATAGCTGTGTATCTAGTAACCCTTCATTAAAAGAGAAGATCATGGATTTTTTCTCCTCAATGGAAGTGTTGACAATTAAAAGAGTGAAGTGGTAGCATTTGGCATGTTGTTCGAACAATCTCTCTAGCTCTCTAACCACAGAAGCCATTGTGGCATTGCCAAGTGCAACACCTACCAAATGAAGTAGGTTCAATGTTACCAAATCAAAGTATGACACATATCTCCAACACTCTGCTTCCCTCAAATATACAGGATGAAACCAACTTGATAGGACTGCCTCCTTTTTCAGAGGAACCAATCTGTTCGGCAGTGTCTTGTCGAAAGTCATGACCATGACCAGCAACGGCAAGATGTGAGATAATGATGACCTTCATTTCACTGTGTGTCTATTCAAACAGTGACAACCCTGGCATACAATAGATCAATTACACCACCTAACAGACTACACTGCAATGTTGCAGATTGCAGACCACTGAACGAAACACGCTAGGCTGACTGGTCTCGTGTTCTAGCTTTGAAGTGCATTGATGTCCAATCATTTGGATCACAAAGTTACCAGCAACACTGCTCTAGTTAAATGAAAATTTCTCTTTGTTATTTTTTCTAGGGCCAATAACATGACACTGTAGCAATCATACATGAAACTGCTATCACTATCAGCTATTGCTATCAAAGCCCCTTTTCAATGTCAACTAATATGGTGCCTACTATAACCTATGACCTGTCAATTTGCTGCTTGACTGGTGATAACCTTCCTCATTGAACTCATTTTCATTTGATAATGCTGAAGACTGATTATTGATATGAACAGGAATGAATAGGGTATTATGGGGAGGTAGAAAGCTGATACGTACGTAATACACTCCTAACAACTAACAAACGAACGAAGACAGCAACGAAACCCAGCCCACACCCTTGCGGAGAAAATAACAATGTGGGCAGCAATCAAATCAGACTTCAAAGAATTCGTCTCCACGGCCGCAGAGGAGACTAATGCCGTCACCAGCAAGGTAGTCGGCAAGGGCTCCGAGTCAGGTGGCGGCTCGGCCGGAGAAAAAAGTAGTGGTGGAACTTCCTGGGCCGGGACAGCCCTCTCCAGCGCTGCAAATGTAGCCACTTCGGCAGCCTCTAAAGCCAGCAGTGCTGCCTCTCATATATCAGTTGAACAAGTAGGAGCAAGCGTTAAGGGGCTGAGTAACATGATTGGTGGGGTTGTTGCCCCGGTTCCTCGACCGCAGCAGGACGTGCATAAAATGGAAGAGGGAAATAAGCATGCATCTGCTTTGCTTGCCTCCGATGAAGAAGAGGAAGAGCTGGGGTGGGATGACGACGAAGATGATTTGGATATCGAGGATATAGATGAGTCAAAATCTACTGTACCTACTCAAGAAGCAGCAGCAGCAGAATCTGATGAAGCTGCTGTAGGTACAGGTGCAACTGTTGTAGAGAGCGAGCAAAAGCATCAGGAAGACAGCGAAATTCTCGCAGCACTTCAGAGCAAACTATTTGAAGTCGAAAAAGAACGCAATTCATTACAAGTTGAGCATAGGAATCAGACTGCTGAATTGGTAGAGTTGCGAAGTAAAGTGGAGGAGCTAGAACGTGCCAAAGTAGCGGGGGAGGCAGCTTCGTCTGAAGTGAAAGAAATAAATGATGAAGAAATTCAAGCTTTAAGAGAAGAGATTGCCTCTCTAAAACTACAGTTGAAGGAATCGGAAACGACTGATAGCACTGACACACTAGATGTGATTGCAAACAATGAAGAGAATGAAAAGCTTTTGGAGGTATACCAACATCAAATCGCAGAGCTCAAGTCAGAACTTAAAGCACTCCAGTCGAAACAACAAGAGTCAGAAACGCAAATTGCTCAGTTTCAAGAGGATTCTTTACAAAAGCAGCAGCAGTTGAACTCTCTTATCGAAGACCAGCAAACACAGCTTCAAGAGGCTCAGTCCAGAACCGCACAGCTACAAGTCAAGCTTGAAGAAGTGGAGAGCACTTATGCCTCAGCCGTAGAAGAACTCGAGACAAAGCAAGCACGCATTGCATTTTTAGAGGGGGAGAATGTAACATTGGCAAAAGAAATGGAAGAACAGGCCCTCAACTTTGCTACGACCTTGGAAGAGGAGGTGAAGAAGGCCAAGATAGAGAGTGCTGCTGCTGCTATCAGTTCTGGTACAGCCGAATCCACCACTGCAGCAGATACTGCAGCGGCCACAACTCCAATCAAGACTGAAGACACAGCTACCGAGCCTGAAGATGAAGCAGAAATAAGCTCTGGTGAAAAGATCAACGTAGATGATAGCTTCGTCACCGCAGGCGAGGTACTGAGTCCCAAGCTCAAAGGTTTGGAAGGTGCTGATGATGAAGAAGACGACTGGGGTGAAGAATGGGGTGACGATGATGTCTAGAATGTTGCTTGTGGTGTAATTTTATGGGTCTTGCTTTAGTTATTGCCAGGTGGCCTGAGAGACCAAGCGATGGTAATATTATGTAATTCCGTATTGTCAAAACTGTAGCTCTTTACTTACAATAGCCATTAGATCTACAAGTAGTCATTCCAAAACTTCAGAAGAAATCAAACATCGGCACTAAGGTACACGGCTTGAACAGTTCATCCACGCAGTGCGGTGTCTCCATAACCTTGAGAACTTGAAGGTATCAGCACTGATCTGCGCTAAACCCTTCTGATTGGCTTCGCCTAACCCTCTATTGGATAAGTATTGTATGTCCCGTACGATTCCTCTCATGGAGAGGGGAAGGGAAACTGTAGTCCACATCTGTATGCAGGAAGGACAATTGAAGATTGGGAGATCAGTAGTTTTTGTTGTTCCTGGCAATCACAGATTAGCCGCCAATGTAGCCAGAGGCCTCATCAATGAAGGAACGAAACTGTAGTTAGTAAAAAATGCCAGCAACAACTTTCACTCTTTTGCTTGAATCTTGTGGATCCTTTGAAGTACTATATCTTGTGGTTACTTTACTGATATCTAACCAGCACTTACCACAAAAGACCATCTATTTTGTTGTAAACGTCCCGTCTCTCTCTAGTTACAAAGCCCACATAAACCGATATTCTTCTACATCATTTGAAAAGGATTCCTCTGCATCATCTGGATTAGACATGGAAAATGAAAATGACAATGATAAACTCAAGCTCAATGGACGTTCGCCTGTAGGCATGCTTTCGCCATCAAGCCACCACCAATCGCCTATTCCATCAAAGCCATCATCGGGAATGCTCATGCTAACCGATTCATCCAGACGATCACCATAAGGCATGCTTTCCTCTATTTGCCACCATCCTCCTCCGACTCCATCAGAACCTTCATCAGGTGAAGGTAGGCTCAAACTTCCGCCAATTCCATCAGAACCTTCATCAGGTGAAGGTAGGCTCAAACTCAAGCTCAAACTGGCTTCTGGGCGGTCGGCGTGCGGCATGCTTTCGCCATCAAGCCACCAGGAGTCACCGACTCCATCAAAGCCATCATCGGGAATGCTCATGCTAACCGATTCATCCAGACGATCACCATAAGGCATGCTTTCCTCTATTTGCCACCATCCTCCTCCGACTCCATCAGAACCTTCATCAAGTGAAGGTAGGCTCAAACTAATCGACGCTTGCCCTTGAATGTCAAAACCATCAAATACTTCCTCTTCGGGCAGAGTTGGCAGAGTCACAATTACTGTGCTCATACTAGACTCGGTATCAAGGCCGTCAAAATCATCAAATTCTTGCTCTAATGGCATTGACATGCTTATGCTGAATTTCGTCTCTTCCGTGTACTCAATGGGAGATAATGAGGGGCTTGCGGTTGGTGTTGAGCTGGGTTTAGATGAAAGGCTTTTTGAAGGATCATCAGTAGGTGCGTCGGTAACTTCTGGCACAGAAAATATACCGTAATCGTGTGGCATACTCAAACTTGAAGCCTCATCGTCTAGACCATCGAATTCATCAAAATCTGGATCAGATGGCATGGACATGCTCATACTAGATTCCACTTCTACAATGGCTATGATAGGCGACAGTGATGGTTTGAACGATGGGCTCGTGGATACGGTGGGAGAGTAGCTAGGTTTAATTGACGGGCTCGACGAAGGCTCATGCGTCGGTTCATTGGTTGATTCTGGCACAGAAAAGACATCGAACATACTCATACTTGAGTCATTGTCATCGATGCCATCAAATTCATCAAAATCAGGGTCTGATGGCAATGACATACTCATGCTGGATTCGGCATCTACGATAGTTTCTATTGGAGATGCTGTCGGTTTGATGGAAGGTGTTTTAGATGGCGAAACAGTTGGACTTCGAATGGGAGATGCACTTGGTGATTTACTGGGTGTTGTAGATGGATTCATTGTTGGTTCGTCTGTGGGCGCATCTGTAGCGTCGGCTTTTTCAACAAACATTGAAAAGTCCTCATCTGGCATACTCAAACTCATGTCCGTCTCCTTAAACTCAAAGCCTTCTTCCAGTGGCAATGACAACTCGGTCTCAGATACAGTAGGCGCATCAGTAACGGCGACAGGCGAGATAGTCGGAGTTTGAATAGGTGATACACTTGGAAATGTGGTGGGTGCTGCACTGATTGGTTTGCCAGAAGGTGCATCTGATGATTCCACTTCATTACCCGCTGCCATGGAAAAGTCATTAAATTGGTCATTTGGTAAACTCAAGCTAACAACAGTCTCTTCAAACTCAAAGTCTTCTTCTAATGGCAAAGACATGATTTCAGCTTCAAGTACAGTGGGTGAAGCGGTGACGAGAACATTAGATGGACTCGCTGTCGGAGACGCAATCGGACCACCACTGGGTGATGCAGTAGGATCAATTGATGGTGAAAGTGATAGCATGGAGGTAAAGACTGGCTCTTCTTTGATTGGTAGTGAGAAGTCATCAAAGTCTTGCATGCTCAAGCTAAATTTATCGGTCGGAAGAGAAACTTCAAACTCTTCTCCGCGCACACTCAAACTCCCTTCATCTGATTCATCTATTGGCATTGAAAAATCAACCGCCTGTGTTGGTACACTCAAACTGAACTTTGTGGTGTCATCAAACTCTCCAATTGGCAAACTCAAACTAACTGGTGCTGAAGTTTCCAGACCAAAGTCCATTGACATTTCAATACCGCCAGCTGATTCTGATTCATCTATCGGCATTGAAAAGTCAACCGTTTGTGTTGGTGCACTCAAACTGAACTTCGTGGTTGGCATGGAAAAGTCATCGAACTCTCCAATTGGTAAGCTCAAACTAACTGATGTTGCGGTTTCCAAACCAATGTCCATTGACAACATTTCAGTACCACCAGCAGCCGCTGACGGTGCATTTGTTAAACTCTCGCTGGACGAAATTGTAGGTCCGGATGAAGGCATGGATGTAAACACTTCTAACGGCACAGAGAACACGGGAGTACTCATTCCATCTTCTACAGATATCTCTGGTACGCTCATACTGACTGACATGAATGAACCAGATGCATCAGTTGCACTCATCGTTGGACCAACAGTAGGAGCGACACTAGATATGGCGCTGGGTGCATCAGTTTCTTCTTCAACGGGGAAACTAAACACAGTTACGAAAGGCATACTCATTGATAATTTGTCGCGTTTATCCACACGTAGATTACGTCTTATGGGAAATTGCAAATGATGCATGTCGTCTGCGGCTTCATTTTGCAACCGCAGACGACGAGGCGCATCATTTTTCACATTAGCACGTTTGTGATTACGAATACAGGGTACTTTGTCAATTAGAGTTCTTCCGGCCGCTGCCTCGTGGGCTAGGAGGAGTGGGAGGACCGCTGATAGCTTCATGGTTATTTGTATTGCTCTTGGGGTCGATGAGTGAGAGGGCACAAAAAGTGGCAGCAATATAAGAGATTGGCACGAGTTTTCTAACTTAGACGACTTATCGGTACCTACGTGCAAAGGTAATTAGATCAATGGTGTGGAAACAAAGAAGTCAAGTAAAATTATGTACTACGACGTACCATCAGATCTTCTATCTCCAAAAGTTTAAAGGGGAACCTTGCGTGACTTTTACTCTGCTGCAACATTATTTAGGTTTTGGACATTTCGTGATTTGAGCTGATAACCCGTTGTTGGTGCAAGCCATGATTGAATAAGAGAATTTCAATCTCAATCCACCACCAGAAGAGGCAATAAAAGAAGACCCCAATTGAATCAATCTAATTGAACCATGCCACGAAATCAAGGAACATCACGAAAGGGCAAGCCCAAAAAGGAGATGCGTGCTGCCGGCTTGGGGAAGGCGTTACAACGGTGCGTTTATGATGTGTGTTTGATGTGCATAAAACAATTGAAGTGTTTGCAGTGATTTTCTTAACGATTGGGATGCACTGGAGTATAGTAGAATTCAGTGGATTGGGCAGCTCCTCTGTGATGGAAGGCAGCAGCATAAGATCGAATGAGGAAAATCTATACTTTACTTTTCAAACATTTTCTGAATGTAACAGTGATGTTCACTTTCCTGTGGTTCTGACGATCTTATGTGTTGTGCCCCATCATTACTACTCTGCTGCTGTTATTCTCTTTACTGATTTGCTTGAGTACAAGTTGATGCACAGGATATGTCACTGTGCAAGCACCACCACGATTGGCCATGACGAAGAAACTTAATGCGTATTTCTCTTGATTTGTGAATTAGCCTTCACATGGAAGTATAATCTTTGAGATCGGCAGCCAATCATCTCTGCTTGTTTCATTACATTGTTTGGTAGATTTTCAAATGATGCAATCTTGTGATCATGTGGCATCTAACTTTATTGTGTTACTTCCAACCTCTCGCAAATGCAGTGCCCAAGTGAAACGGTTCGTACCCAAAGAGAATGGTTCTTCCGCCCACGGTCAAGGTATGATATCCACGGGGGCCCAATCCATTGGCGTTGAAGATCCATCAGAAGGCACCAAAATGAAGTCAGTGTTGGAAATGGACGATCTGACTGATTTTCTATTTCAGGCTCAGTTGGCCAATAAGGATTTTCAAAGCGAGAGGGAGCAGTGAGTAGCTCATGAATGTACCCATCAACCTTTCTGATACGTTCAATATCATCATCTAATTATGTTTTTGATCAGGTTCTTGAACATAGATTCGGTAGCACAGGAATATGTCCCCGAACGTCAACCAGCAGTCACGTTTCATGACGAAGCGGAGGCCCGCTCTGCTATTCAAGAAAACTTTGCTTTCCATGAATTATCTGTGCCCAGACGTCCTGCCTGGACTCCTGGTGTGACCACCGCAGAAGAATTAGAGGCGATGGAAAATGAATCCTTCTACGAATGGCGTAGAGGCCTAGCACGAAAAGAAGAAGAGATTGCGGCATTGGCATTCAAGGCCCACGGAGGGGGTGTTGGTGGAGCCTCTGTCACTCCCTATGAAAAGAATTTACATGTATGGCGTCAGTTATGGCGTGTATTGGAACGATCATCGGTTGTGCTTCAGATTGTGGATGCAAGAAATCCTTTATTTTACCTATCAGATGATTTAAGAACGTATGCGATGGAGGAGTTGGGCAAGCCTATGTTGATGATTATAAATAAAGGTGATTATTTGACAGATGTTCAAAGGAAGGCATGGAGTGAGTACTTTGCAGGAAAGGGTGTTGATCATTTGTTCTTTTCGGCGTATGAGGAGCAAAAGAGGATTGACGAAGCCGCTGTTGCTGCGAAGAGGGAAGAGTTATTCGAGGACGAACAGAGTCGGGCTTCTGACGAAATTGATGTCGAGAATGGTTCTGTTGCCATCGAAGAAACACTGGATTCACATGTTCAACCTTTCATTGAGGATGCAACTAAACAACGAGCCGATTTGTTGACAAGAGATGAGCTTCTTGATGCGCTTACTGCATTTGCAGAGAAGCACGGATGTTCCCCTGAAGAGAAATACGACAACAGAATACAATACGGAATGGTTGGATTTCCCAATGGTAAGTCGAATAAACTGATGTATCAGTGGACCATCTTCTAGCATTGGACTCATATATTACATGTCTTAATTGATAGTTGGAAAGTCGTCTGTAATCAATGTCCTTGTTGGAAGCTCCAAAAATGACCATGGAGTTGTTCGTGTAGGCGTAGCTGCCCAACCTGGTAAAACCAAGCATTTTCAAACCCTTCTCTTGCCAGATCGATCAGACATGATGCTATGTGATTGTCCAGGGCTGGTATTTCCTAGCTTTGTGTCTTCAACGGCCGATTTAATCGCCGCAGGGGTATTCCCTATTGCTCAGATGCGAGATCATTGGCCAGTTGTTTCGCTCATCTGCAAAAGAGTGCCAAGAGAGGTACTGAATGCTCACTATGGTATACACATCCCTGAGCCATCCGAACATGAACTAAGAGAGAAGGGTCTTCTGGGGAAGCCTTTGCCTCCGCCTACAGCAGAAGAGCTGCTAGGAACATATTGTATCGCTAGAAGTATCATTGCACCATCAAGTGGTGTTCCTGATTATCAACGAGCGAGTCGGGTTGTAGTCAAAGATTACAGTGAAGGAAAACTGTTGTACTGCCACTCTCCTCCTGTGTTAGATAATAACCCTGCAATCATCGATGATGGAGAGTACCAACGCGAAACTCTGTTGACAGCCATCAGGAATACAAACAATGCCAAGAAACTGCAGAAGTTACAAGCATTAGAAGCTGAAGCCAAGGCTGCTGCAGTAGGCACTACAGAATTAGACGATGATTTCGACGATTTTGATAGCATTCTGGGCGACACATCTGAAGGAGGTGCAAACAATGGACAAAAACGTGGCAAAGCTCACAAATCCATCAAGGTGAGTACTCACGCTGGCAAGATCGCCGCATAGTTCATCATTTGACTTACTAACAGTTTGTGACCATTCTTCGATACAGAAATGGGGTAAAAAAGGTCGCAAGCTCCGAAACAAAGATCCATACGGCTGCCATGCGGATGCAGATTCTGTCCTAGCTGGCTCATCATCAGTTGGTGTCATTGTAAATGCTGGGAAGTATTCGACATCGGGATACACACGGTTAAACTACGCTGGTGCAAGGTCAGCTACAACATATGATAGTTCTACTGCAAACAGACCGGTCAAAGGCAAAAGCTAGAGACATAACTTTAGAGTATGTTGCTTCAGAACTATTTATTAAGTACAATAGATGTGCTTCTTTTTCATCAAATAAGAGATATGTCTCCTTTTCTACAGCAAACGTGCAAGCTCCCAGAGACGTCAATGTTATCATCATCGTCTTCTTCGATAGATGCCACGCTTCCAGCAGGTGTAGCCATCAATTCTTCGTCTTCGCAATGGATTCGATAGATTAGTAGATTGTTCTGCTGTCTCCCATTCTTTCTTAAAAGTTTCTCAGCCTCGCAGACAGTAAGCCCATCCATATCAACCGAGTTAATTGTCGTGATAATGTCATGCTTTTGAAGCATACCAAACAATGGGCTCTGCCTCGAAATTTTCTTCACAACCATGAGCCCTCGGCGTAACTCAAAATACACCATCTTCACCCCTGGTGGTGCAGTTATATAATGACTCTTCATTTCATCGAACTTTTTGCTGCCAAATTTATCTACGGCTAGCATTTCGAGGTTTGCTACGTTTAATGACTCCACGTCTGCCCGTACATGAACTGCATCAGCATCACTTTCATCACCAGAATCATAATCATCAACATCACTGAAGACCAAGGATGGAAGAGATCGAGTACTAGAGCTGCTGCTCTTTGTTCTATTGTGAGATGCGCGTCCTGATGACCTCAGTGATGCTGTATCGATGCGCACCACTTGTCGATTGATGGGATGTGGGGAGTATGGACATTTGCTAAGCTCAAATGTCATTTCATCACCCAGTTGGCATTGCTCCTTCACTGAAGACTCGGTAGATGCAATAAAGGACAGGCCAAACATGTTAGTCTCGTTGTAGAATGGTATTTGATTGTCGAATTGAACAGTTGTGAGATCTCGACGACAACTCTCGAAGGATCATGCTTCTCCTGTGGATGATCATTCTTGGATGATGGACCAGAGCAGTCCCATCAAGACTTCAAGATCAAGCATGCAAGACCTGTTTGCTCGCGGTATCTCTATGGGTATCTTTCATTTCAGGTCCCATAAGAGGATCGACAGAATAGAAAGGTGTCTCGGGGATACCGTAAATCGCGGATTATAAGCAACGCGGTGTATAAGCAATTGTTACCTCTCCTAAGCTAAAATCGTGTACATTGGTCTATTTCTCCCTCTTCTCAGCATCCCACACGTCTGAAATGACAATTTATCGCTTCTACTACTTAACAGCAGCACGCCCATATGCTTCGCCCCTTCTCATTCCACATACTCACGGAGTTGTACCACTTACCCTTCAAACTCAACGCACAACCAAGTGCACAAGCATCAAAATCCAGCGAAATCGCCCCGCACACAACACAACATCCTAGAACACCGTCAAATCCTCCCAAAACAACATCATGCTGGCGCCTCTTCCTCCTGATCATGCCCATGTGGAGCTTGTGGGATTCCTCAAGAATGATAATGGCCGTGAGTGCACCAATCACAGAGGAGGTTGTGGAGTAGCGCTTGTTCGGGCGGCTCCAAATCGTGGTATTGGCCTTGTTCTGCGCCTCCGCCTCACAAATCCCTCTGACCTCGCCCTCTACACCATCAATTTGGACGGCAGTGATGGCTGTAGAGTGGGATTCACAAAATCCCTCTATGCCATCAGACGGGGTCAACAACTAAATGGAAGATACGTGCGCATCATTGATGTCTATCACGAAGAGCATGAAAACGTGGCTTGTAGGCAGCTGCATCATCGCAACTGTGGATTTGCACATGGCGAGGTTCTTGATGAGGAGCAACAGCGCCAGTTTCTGTATGATTTACATCAACAACACATGCAACAGTTGGCAACCTCTGACGTGTGAATACAACAACAACAAAGATATGCAAAAAATTGCAAATACTGCGTGATGTCTGCATTGCTGTACTGCATGACCTTAAATTGCAATGCAAATAAATGCTTTACTTTAGATATAAAACACAGTGGACTTGTAAAACAATTCCATTTTCTGACGGCCTAAACAGTATGCAATGTGAAACACAAATAAAATGTATTGCCTGCCTCTCACTCCCAGGAGAAGCCAGTCTTCTTCCAAGCACTCTTCACTGTGGCTGTTGGGATCATTGCATGAGCAGTGATCACCCATTCAGCCACATCTCTTCTTGACGGAGCTTGGAGATCAGTACCAGCATCTTCAACCCAATCTTCCCACTGACGCTTCAACTCACGCTTGAAAGGCCTGTTGATTCCGACATCAATAGGCTGGCACAAGTACGTGCAGCCGCCTGGGATGTACAAGACGTCACATCCGAGGCGTTCTACTGCGTTCACCACCGATCCAAGCATGTGGCATGAGAAGGCATCAAGAATCAAGACTGGGATGATGTCAGGAAATTCAACTTTCCTCATGTCAACCCAGTCTTTGAAGGACGTTGCTACCCATTGAAGCATCCTCTCCTCATCGCACCAAGCATTTTTCTGCACTGCGTAGTAGGCGTCAGGTGGGAAGTTTGCAAACTCTCTCTCAATGCGTCCACCAGGCTGGCCCTTGAAGATGATGAAAGGCGTCAACATCTCACCTGACATATCAATGCCAATGTGAGTTGTACAGCGCATCTTCTCGCCAGCAGCCATGATGTGCACCGTCTTTGTTCCTTTCCTCTGCAACGTAGTCTTGGAAGTGACACAGAAAGGAGTGGCGGTTTGGTCCATGTTGCACTTCAATTCGTCCGGAAGATGAAGAAGACGATTGCGAGCCAAATCAAGGAACATTGTGGAGAGCAGCGCAGTTTCCTTGTAGTTCTTCTGGGCGACGTGTGTTGATGCCCTGTGAGAATAGCCCAGCGAGCGCACAAAGCGCTGGATGATGTGGTATTGCGCCAAAGCTGTCTTCGCCTTGAACTGTGGACTTGATTTCTTAGCAGCAAGTCCAACACGGCGAGTTGTGACTGGGAGCCCACGGTCACGCAGCTCGTCAACCTCCGAGGTGAGAGCGGCCCTCTCGGGCTCAAGAACACTGGGGCGACCTGGGTGGAGCTTCCGGACTCCTCCATGGACTGTCACCCGAGACTGCTCCTCAGACATGATCTCCAGAGCATCTAGGCACGTCTTCTTCCAGCGAATGTAGAAGGAAGGGCCGAGGCCGAAGGTGGCCATTGCAGCATGCAAAAAATTGCAAATACTGCGTGATGTCTGCATTGCTGTACTGCATGACCTTAAATATAACATAGAACACAATTGCAATGCAAATAAATGCTTTACTTTAGATATAAAACACAGTGGACTTGTAAATCTTCTTCCAGCGAATGTAGAAGGAAGGGCCGAGGCCGAAGGTGGCCATTGCAGCAGCTATGGTGATGGATTTGTCTGCCTTCTTCATCTCATGAACAGCAGCAATCACCCCCCTCTTGTATTTGAGAGAGTAAGACTTGCGCTTATTCTTGGACTCGGAGGTGGAGACGGAAGAGGCAGAAGAGGCCGAGATGGAGACGGAAGAGACAGAAGAGGCCGAATCAGAGGTGGAGAGGTCAGAGGTGGCAGATCCATCATCTGCAGCGGCCGCGGCTGATAGCAGCAAATGAAAAGGGGGAGGAATCATTTGCAATTGGATTGGGATTGATTTTATGGCAAATGACGGCAACGATGCATCTTTATTTTACAGCGCACAAGCAAAACAACACACCAACGCATCAAAACACAAGGCAAGTTTATGGCGCGGCAGCAGAACTCTTATTCAACACAAAAAGAGAAACACACACAACA
>JALLPI010001142.1:0-11867 GCA_036939935.1 Cyclotella atomus
GTTCCCAATGGAATTTCAATTTCAAATCAAATCCTTATGTAAATTTTTGTCTCTTGGACTACTTTCGTTAATTGATACAGTCTTCTAAGAGCAGTTTATTGCACTACTAATTCCTACACACCAGTTCATTAGAGAGGACATTTGAATACTTAAGGACAAGAAATGCTGTTCTCACAGCTTGTTCAAATTTGAGAGCCCTACAACCCTTCTAAGGAATGCTCTAAGGAAAAACTCAGATGCAGTGCTTCTACTGTTGATGGCAGTTGCCCAGATGCATCCATTTTTGCCATCAGAATCAGAACCATTGAAACGGTTTGATGGCTGTGCACGAGTCAGACAACTTGCCCAACTCTCACGACCTCACCCTCTGATGCCCTTCTCTGAGATTGGCTTTGACATCATCATCATCATCTCTAAGAGTTATAGACCTCCCTCTCACAACAATACTTATCCCCTTCCCAGTCAACCACCACCGCTGCAAAGCATTTGTGCAAGAAGGAGAAAGGTAAACTAAAGCGGCGGGTAATGGCTGCAGAAAACTTATTCCTAACCCTAAGACCTGACGACCTGATTGGCTCCCTTCCCAATCCAACAAGATCCTATTCTGGCTTGAAAAATGACCACAAACCTGTTGATTAATTAATTTTAAGTCTCTTGGAATGAGTAACTCTAGATTCACCTAATAAGTCGGAGTTGAAGTTATGGCGACACGTGCCAGAAGTGCGTGAGTAAAATGTCCAAGACGATGCGAAGGGATGTATCTCTAGAGACGTCGTAGCTTTCTCCAAATTTCTCTTGTAGACACTGAGTGTGTAAGTAAATACCGTATATTTCTGATTGTAAGATTTACTTTTTTGGTGGTCGTGGAAATTTGGAAGTCGAGGAAGCAAATGAGCTAGAAAAATGTATGGTATCACACACCGTTGGAATTGTCTTGTCACGGCCATAGCAGATCTGAAGAATAACCGGTAAAATATCTACGACGCCTTCTTCAGCCTTCTTCAACGCCCTTCAGAAAAATGATCGGAGACTACTTATGACCGAAGCTACTTTATGGTACCACAATGCTTTGATCAATATGATCAACCAGCTTCATTCTAATCCTTTCAACCCACAACCATGTCAGCCAAAACACCCGAAGATCTGAACAGCCAAGAAGAGATTCCGCCGATCCCGAAGAGGCCTTTGACGGCGTATAAGTAAGTTTGCGGCCTATCGATCGTGTACTGAATAGATTGCTTGCTCACATCATATGCTCAAATCATATGCTCAAATCATATGCTCAAATCATATGCTCAAACCGCATGTTCGCAGCATCTTCTCCGTCCTCGAGCGACACTACATCCTCCAGCAGTCGGAATGCGCCCCGGCCAAATCGGCCGAAGACGACAAGGACGTTGTGGATCAGACTCTCGATCCGCACTACGCAAGGCGGCCGCCTCGCTACAAGAACGTCACTCTACCGGCCAATTGGTACGTGGTGAGTCAGAATAAGAGGAAGAGGGCTGATCACAAGTGCCATGGGCTCGTTGGCTTCGTACAGCTTAGCAAGATGATTAGCGATGCTTGGGTGAGTTCAAGTTCTTCCTGCTAATGCTGCTGTGAATGCAGCTAAGTATTCTCTTCTATTCTCACAAAATATAATATTTAATCACGATGCTACGTCTCTCTAACAACTACAGGCGCAAGCCGACGAATACACCAAGGAGTACTGCAAATCCATCTACCAGTCTGAACTTGTCGGCCACCGAGCCGAACAACAGGCCTTCAAAGAAAAGTACGGAGAGGAGGCCTTCAAAAAGCAGACTTGCAAACGCAAGAATGCCGACGCTGCCAAGAGGGGAGAGGCTAAGAAGAGCGATAGATTGAGAATGTATGAGGAGGCCTACTTGAAGGAGCTGAGGAAAAATGAGGAGAAGGTCGAGGAGAAAGAAGATGGAAAGGCTCCTGCTGTGGAAGAAAAGCCAGCAGTGGCGGCAGCAGTTGTAGGAGCGCCTCGCACTAGCTTGAGTAAGCTTAGCAAGATGATGAGCGATGTCTGGGTGAGTTGACGATCACTTTTGCTGCTGTTTGCTGTATTGGATATCGATGTGCTCATATGTAATGTATATGTCGCTGCACATCTCTATCAACTGCAGGCCCAAGCCGACGAGCACACCAAGTCCTACTGCAAATCCATCTACCAGTCTGAACTCGTCGGCTACCGAGCCGAACAACAGGCCTTCAAAGAAAAGTATGGAGAGGAGGCCTTCGAACAGACTCGCAAGCGCAAGAATACCGAGGCGGCCGAGGGGGGAGATGCTAAAAAGAGCATGAGCTTGAGAAAGTATGAGGAGGTCTACCTGAAGGTGCTTGAGGAAAACGAGGAGAAGTTCGAGGAGAAAGAAGATGGCAAGGTTCCTGCTGTGGAAGACAAGCCAGCAGTGGCGGCAGCGGTTGCAGCAGCGCCTCAAGCTGGTAGAATTCCAGCTCCATTGAATCTCCTAGAGCGTCTACTCCAGGAACGACAAGTCATAGCCGAGCGTCTTTACCAGCTAACCTACGGAAGTGCTACCGCTACACAAAACAATGATGGATTGGGTCAAGTGGTTTGTTCTACGAATCACGAACGAAAAAGGAAGATTACTCAAGAAACAGTGAACCAACGAGCTCTACGTGAAGAGGCCATAAAACGATCTCACCCAGGTATCGCCTCAATGCATCTTCTGGATACAAGATTTGCTATGGATCCAAGATTGGCTGTAATGCAAATGGAGCAGATGCGACGTGAGGAGAATATCGCCAGAGCTGTTGCTCGTACTCGTGCCCCCGCCGCCGCCGCCGTTCCCAAAAATACCCAAGCATCGTCAACATCCATATCGGAAGATAATCGAATTGAGGAGCTCAGTCTTCAATTGGGAAGTGCGGCCCAACGAGAAAGGCTGGGTCATATCATAAGGCCGGGAAATCGGCCGGAAAAGGCAGTTTTCCAGGAGACGACACGCCAACCTCCTCTGAGTGATACGGATCGATTGGCTTGCAACGCGGGTAATAGTACCGAAGCTACTGCCATGATGCCGCAGCAGGGTCCAAGTCTCTTGGGAGAAGGCGGCATCGTGGCTCAGAAAATCAGTCCACAGCAGCAGCAGATGCAACAAAAGGATCAAATAGCTCTTCTTATGAGTCTTAAAGGGTTGGCCGGTAAATCTCTCAGCGTACAGAGGGCTGCTCTTTCAAACCCCGTCGTTTTGGACTGTATCGAAAACTTGCAACGTCTTCAACAGAGACGTTTGCAACTTCAAGAACAATTATTGCTGGAAATGCTGGGACTGGCCGAATGACTTTGTTGAGACGGCGTTAACTGGGCAATTTACGCGAGAGGAGATGCTGAGACTTGAGGTTGAAAGACTTACTGCTGAGTATACTGGAAGGATTCAAGAAATAGGACGGGCGCTTCAAAAGATTGTTTCGGGATTGTGTGTCCCGCCAAGTGTCGAGTTGCTTGCTTATGTATATCTTAGAGGATGTTGTTTTGATTTGAGTCTTTTAGTTGATTGATGATAAAGTGCATGAATAAGTAGTTACGGTTAGGATTAGAGAGATAACATGAGTGCATATCTTCTCATCATTGTCAAAAGGCATAACATAGTCATTACATTGAATTCAATTGCTCGTCTATATATTGATTCTTCTCACTGACAGGCACATTGACAGGTGCTTACTTGTGAAAAAGTAACAATTAATGCTTCCAATATTGTTCACAAACCAAACTTCATGTCATCTAAGTCTCTTTGATATCCATCCAGCACACTCCTCAAGACCGTGTCTCCGCCACCAGTCCCAAAAAAGGAGATGGCTGCTCCGTACAAGTTAGATAAGATCTGCTTCTGTTGTTTCTTTGCTCTCTGTTTGTTGCCCTCTTCGGGAGCAGCTGCTATTGACTTTTCAAAGTGCAAGCTCAAGTCAAAGAACGATTTCATAGCCAATAATTCATCACTTGACTTTTCAATACAGGAGTTGGCAAAGTTCGAATGAAAGATGACACTATTGTATATAGCTCGAACGCACTCATTGTCGGACACGGTACAATTTCCCTCTGGAATGGTATACTGCAAGTATGCCAAAAAGATCTCAGCTAGATTCACCTCTATTTCATCTCCACTAGAATCTTCATTTCTATTGGGCCTGGATATACCTTGCGAAACGAGTAGCAGCTTTTGGAACACTGAGTTTAGTTCCTTTGTATCTTTAACACATCGTGGTTGAGACATCAACTGCTTCATAAGTTCCGACGAAAGCAGAAGAAAGGCGTCTCTATCGTGTATTGGGGTTTTGCCAAGTCCCATTCGAAGTATAGCAGCAGGTGAGAGCTTTGGAATCAACTTGTTTTCTATCATATCTCGGGATAGATTGGCCCAACGAATGAATAGGCTTGCATTTATATCTCTGCCACTTTCAACTATGATGCGGTTCAGTAAATCATCAGCTGCCTCCGTCTCATCGTTGTTTGACAAGAACTCAACCTGATCAAACGTCAGACTGCATGAATGCGCCCCCGCAGCTTCGGCATTTGCATACAACTCCTTCAATAAGCATAAATGACGCTTCATTGCTGAGCCGACATCTTCATTCTCACTTAATAGATAAGATACATCTTCTGGTTCCTCGTCTTCTTCAACATCCTCTGCAGATGAAAACTCCTCATGACGCTGGATGCGCAGCTGCAAGTACTTGGCACATTCCAAATACATTTGAGCTGTAGGTACGGCCTCCAATGCCTCGTTTAGTAGCTCCAAAGCAGTGTCTTTGACCACAACACGCCTTTTCTTCGCCCTTGGTTCTTCTTCCTCATCATTAACTCCTGCCATTCCCAAAAAGCCCTCATTAACACCACCCTTCACATTCTTTATCCCACGTTTCTTCATTAAATCCTCCGCAAAGCTAATCCGAGATACCCAAGCCTCAACTGAATCACCAAAGTCACGTTCAATACTCTCAATAATGTGACATTCCAGTTCGTTCGTGTGAGGGAACATACGACATGTCTCCACAAAACGTAGACGAAAGGATAACGAGTCTGGAATGGATTTGATGGCATTTTTGTAAATGATTTGACATGGGAGTAGTTTGGTATTGGTAATACGTGTAGCTGCTTGAGCATCCTCATTATCATCATCTTCTTCACTACTGTTCTCATCTTCGGCAGCAATTCCCTCCAAAATTTCCTTGCGTCCCATCAACTTGATGACATAATGCAATTCCAATGCAAAGTATTGAATCCATAGCTCTTGCGATGTTTTGCCGTTGATACGTAACCCGCGTTGCATTAGGATTCGGGCATTTTGAATGGAAGAACCGACTAGTTTGGTGGACTCGGATTTATCGTCGTCTCGTGCCACATAACTATTGTTTTAGATGATTGTATATAAACGATGAAGCGAATGTTAGCTTTTGTTTCCGAGTACAATATACCGTCGTAGATGCAACACTATGTGGCTTACCCAAAGAATTCAAAGCTGGCAGCCTAGAAATGGCGTTTGATACAAAGAACAAGGTCGAAATTGTTGAGCAACAGAATGTAACATATAATATCTATTGTAATCAAACAAACAACAGCCTCAAAAAAGCTAACCTGAATCCACAACCCCTCTTCCCTAGGATGTCTCTGCAATCCCTCCGCATACACTCGACTCATGACATTAAAACTCTTGTGTTCCTTGGCAAACTCGGCATAATTCAAAATAACATCGAGGGGGTAATGGAATTTCTTGAGCAATCGTTGATACAGGAAGTGGATGTTGGATAGGATGTGGGCATCGCCCGGACCGGAGGTTTGATAGGCGTGCTGTTTTTGTTTCTTGCCTCCTTTTTTACTACTTGCATTGCTAGAATTTGTTTCATTATTATCATTGTCAAGTAGTTCACCATTGCGCATCTTTTGCCTCCATTCCTGAAGAACCTTTTGTTTCCTCAATTTACGCAATTTTTCCAGCAGTATTTCCGCCTCGATGTAACGGAGGTAGTCGGAACGGGTGACGGATAGTTTTTGGAGGAGATATTCGGAGGATCTGCGGCGGGTGACTATTTGGTGTATTTCTTCCTGTTTTTTGTGAGTTGAGGAGAAGATGTGAGCATTATTAGCAGCATAACACGATCAATAGCACTGCGACAGTGTGTGTAATTTCTGTCATTCAATGTATTAGACAACATGCACAATCCTAGAGGTAGACAGAGATACAAAGGAGCAAATCAGAGGTACTCTTGTACCAATATTCATAGCAGGAGCAACAAGTCAAACGAGCTACACATGAATCAGCAGCAGCAACAGTGCAGCAGCAACAGTGCAGCAACATAAAAATAGTTAAACAGTCAATAGGTCGGGAAGGAATCACCAAGGCAGTCAGTATTGAAGAGCAATAACGGCCTACAATAAAGATCTCTCTGAGACAGCAAAGAGATACCATAACATAATCAATAGCTGCAGCTCGCATGCATCAATCATCGTCACGCACGCAGCATAACAAAAAGCTCACCTCGCTAAAGATGCCACGATCACGCAAGTCTCTCAACGGAGTGACCATTCGTTCCATGAGCGCTTGTACTTGTTCCGCCATGGTTTGTAGTCGGTGATGATGTTTCGCACGCTCTCTCTCTCTCTCTATTCCACTACTTCTGGATCTCTATGAATTGGAGCTCTGACTGCTCTAGCGTTGATGCTCAACTTCGGCTGCCTGGACGATTGGCCGGCGCGGTAAATCGGTGGACGGTGGACGGGACCGGTGGACCAAAAACACCCGTAAACAGCTCATCTGCAGACCCTCCCATCAAAAGCGAATCCGTTCCCAAAACGCAAGAATCCCAGTTGTCAAATAGGCTGACACCAAGCCAGTGAACGGAAACAGATTCAAATGGGGCCAAGCGGCTTAAATCAATGAGAGTTGGAGCAGATTATCGTCGTTCAAAATCAAACTCTTCGTTTCGAGAGAATTCAAGTGAACCTGACGTGATTTGAGCCATCAATCGAAATCAACCCCATAGGTCCAACACAAAAAGAACAAATACAGCAACACAAAGCAACACAAGAGTGTTTAGTACGCAAACCACATTACTAAATCCCAAAAGCAACAACAATGCAATACAAACTCCTAGCCCTATCCACCATCCCCTCAGCAGCAGTAGCATCGGCAACAATAACCTCCCTCCGCGGAGGACCCATCACCCAATCATCCCTCATCACAAAATACAACCACGGATTGGATCTTCCTCCTCCCGATCGCAAATGCCTCTCCGTCTCTACTGCCGATATCTGCAGGTCATCTTTGGATACAATGGATGAAATGTGCAATTGGTGCCCTGATCCGAGATTTGATGGCAGTGTTAATGCCGGATTGTGTTTGAGTACGGTGGATGTGGAGAAGGCTATGGATGTCATGGCTTTTAACTGTGAGGGGTATGTTAGGGTGGAAGATCGTGTGAATGTTGAAGAAGAGGATATTGACGAAGATGAAGAGATTGATGAATCAATTGCCAAGAACATTAGTGTGGATGCACCTGTTCCTGATTTCAGTTGCTTCTCTCAAGCTTGGGGTGAGTTAACATAACTTGACATCAACAGTGTTGATTTCTACACGCTGTAACAGCTGACATATATCACACTCGCACACTTTCTGTCCAATCTTTTACGCATCTTCACAGGAGGAGGAGACATTGATCTATGCCACAACTCCAAAGCCACCGATGGCACACAATGTCAATGGTGCACAGCGTCAGACAACCTAATTGAAGTGGGCGTATGCGTCACTCTTGCTCAGATTGACGGTGCTTCCAAGGTTGGATTGAGCTGTCCTTCCATCGATGATACTTCAGATGAGAATAACCAAGAGAATCAAGATAAAGAAAGCGATGCTAGTATCGAAGCACCAAGTCTTCAAGAAGGTCTACCGGATATTAACTGCTTCCGCGCCGCATGGATCGCCGACAATGCCGAAGATGCATGTAATACATCCAATGCCAATGATGGATCCAAGTGTGTTTGGTGCCAAACGAAGGGTGATACCATGGGTGCTTGTGTGAGTGGATCGGAGGCTACGATTGCCAATGGACAGTTTGGATTGACTTGTCCTAGTGAGATTGATGTGGAGGAAGATGAGATTGATGTGGAGGAAGATGAGATTGATGTGGAAGATGAGGAAGAGTTGGAAGATGGAGAAGTTGATTCGGTGGATGAGGAATTTGAAGAGGAGCTTGATGAAGAGGAGGACCTACTTGATGCTGTTTAAATAATGTTTGTGCTTTAGCGTGATGTGATATGTATCTTTTTGTGTTCGTTGTCATTGTACAGTTAATTGAGTTAAGTTGCACAATTAGAGTTGGAACAAGAGAGCAAAGCTTCTATTTTTATTGGTTGTGATTGATGTTACGTTGCAAAGAATAGGGTTGGATTTAGGTGAAAAAAATGTTAGATTGTTAGCAGCGAGAGGAAGAACGAGCACGGAAAGAACAAGCAGAAGAGTTCAACTAATATATGCGTATTGTAAACCGATAGTTATGATTTTGTAAGTACGATACTCATTCATGTTATCAACTACATCAATAGACTCAAATGAAATCAACCGTTGAGCATACATACATTCATGCTTCATTGAGCTTCATTGCCCCCAGTTACGCAAGTCAGCACTATACTTGGCGGCGTGCACTGTTTCTATTTCTTGAGTGTTTCTAGTAAAGCGGTACGCCTCCTCTCAACCATCAAAATCTCCTCCGGTGTTAATTGCCTAGTTAACGCCGCCGCATCCAATGCATTCATTCTTGCCGGCATAACAGCAGCCTGCCCCAACCTCTGCAGCAACATTTGCTCTTGAAGTTGCAAACGTCGCTGTTGAAGTCGTTGCAAGTTTTCGATATAGTCCAAAACAACGGGGTTTGAAAGAGCAGCCATCCGTTCACTCAGGGATTTACCATCCAATCCTTCTAGACTCATAATGAGAGCTGTTCGATCTTGCTGCTGTTGACTGTTTTCCGGCTGCTGCTGCTGTGGACTGTTTCTTCGATCCACGCTGCTGCCGCCACCTTCTCCCAACAGACTCGAACCCTGCTGCTGCTGCTGCGTCGATGAAAGGTTGGCACTAGCTCCGGTTCTGTTACCCGCATTGCGAGCCAATTGATCCGTATNGCTGCTGCGTCGATGAAAGGTTGGCACTAGCTCCGGTTCTGTTACCCGCATTGCGAGCCAATTGATCCGTATCACTCAGAAGAGGTTGACGTGTCTCCTGAGAAACAGCCTTTTCGGGCCAATTTCCCGGCCTCATGATATGAGCCAGCCTTTCTCGTTGGGCTGCACCTCCCAATCGAAGACTGAGCTCCTCGAGGCGATTCTCCTGAGATGTAGATGTCGACGACACTTGAGTACTGGGTGCTGCTGTGGCGACAGGGACACGAGTGCGAGCTATAGCTCTGGCAAGATTCTCCTCTCGTCGTAACATCTCCATTTGCATTGCAGCCAACCTTGGATCGGGATTAGGCATTGAGGCGATACCTTGATGAGATCGTAATAATGCCTCTTGGCGTAGAGCTTGTTGGATTGCCAGTTCTTGAGCAATCATTCGTTCATGATTCATGGAACGAATCGCTTGACCCAGTTGATCATTCTCTTGGGTAGCGGCAGCACTTCCGTAGGTTAGCAGGTGAAGACGCTGGGCTATGATTTGCCGTTCTTGGAGTAGACGCTCTAGTGGATTCAATAGAGCTGGANAGCAGGTGAAGACGCTGGGCTATGATTTGCCGTTCTTGGAGTAGACGCTCTAGTGGATTCAATAGAGCTGGAATTCTACCAGCTTGAGGCGCTACAACTGCTGCTGCCACTGCCGGCTTGTCTCCTATAGCAGGAACCTTGCCATCTTCTTTCTCCTCCTCGCTCTCATCTTCACTCTCCTCCTCATTCTTCCCCAGAACTTTCAAGGCCTCCTCATACTTTTTCAAGCTCTTACTCTTCTTAATATCTCCCCTCTCGGCAGCGTCGGCATTCTTGCGTTTGCGAGTCTGCTTCTCGAAGGCCTCCTCTCCGTACTTTTCTTTGAAGGCCTTTTGTTCGGCTCGGTAGTTAGCGAGTTCGGACTTGGAGATGGATTTGCAGTACTCCTTGGTGTATTCGTCGGCTTGAGCCTGTGGTTAGAGAGACGTAAAGGCATATTAATATATTATATTTTGTGAGTAATATGAATGTAAAAGAATACTAAGCTGCATTAACAGCAGCAGCATTAGCAGGAAGAACATGAACTCACCCAAGCATCGGCAATCATCTTGCTAAGCTGTTTGAAGCTAATGAGTCCATGGCACTTGTGATCACCTCTCTTCTTCTTATTCTTACTCACCACGTACCAATTGGCCGGTAGTGTGACGTTCTTGTAGCGAGGCGGCCGCCCGGCGTAGTGCGGATCGAGAGTCTGATCCACAACTTCTTCGTCGTCTTCGGCCGATTTGGCCGGGGCGCATTCCGACTGCTGGAGGATGTAGTGTCGCTCGAGGACCGAGAAGATGCTGTGAGCAGTGAACATGGGATGTGGCCATATTATGATATGAGCAAGGTCAAGGCAAGCCCTCTGTTATTGAGTATCGTACACGATCGATAGGCCGCAAACTTACTTGTACGCCGTCAAAGGCCTTTTCGGGATTGGCGGAATCTCTCCATCTTTCAGTTCTTCGGGCTCTTTGGCTGACATGGTTGCGGTGCGGTTGTTAGTGGCTGGGATACTGCTGGTGGTGCGGTGTTAATAGTGACGATAGGCTCGACGTTCAAAAGCTGTGAAAGCGGTTTGAAAAGATGAAAATGGAAATTGAAATGAATGAGCAAAAGAAGCCGATTGATGCGGAATGAAGCCAAAATCAAGCGCGTGGTCGATTTTTGTTTTCTGAGATCCGTGATTTGGGCCGGAAGTACGATTGTCCGCTTGCTCCGGTAGTTTCGTTGTGCCCGTTCTCCTCCGCTCTCACAATCACCTGCTTAGATCTACTCATGTCCAAGCTGGTCCAAGAGATTTGTTTTCTGAGCAGGGTCATTATTTTTTTGAAGCCAGCTTCGGCGAAGTATTTTATGAGGATGATATAATTATTATAAGTATATATTCCAAGCTGAAGACCACGATTAGCATTTTGAGGGATTCGCATATATATGCGAATCTCTTCTTTCGCTGCAACTTCTAATATTGCCTTATTTGAGAAGGATGGGTAAAGTAGTCATTTTGAAATCTCTCTATTGCCCCACCACCCTACCTCTACATTATTTTATCCCTTCAAGATGGACCCCACCCCCAAGAGATGATACCATTGATCCTAGTATCTTTGACGGCAAAATGGAAAGTTTCTAAATCATAGGTACCACTGCCCTTTTAGCAACTGTGCTCACTCTCAACAAGGGCAGTGCAACAACAACAACAACGGCTGGAATAGTTCAAGATTAGTACGAGATCATTTGCAAGAGAGTCATGCGGCGGAATTGGCCTCACTTACTGATGCGAAACTGGAGAGTAACTCCTTATTTGTGTGCAGAGAATGTGATGACAAGTTATACGTGTCTTTAACAGCATTGAACAATCATGTAAGAAACAATCACTTTGAATCATGGACACTTAACAATTTACAACTTGTCGAACAGGCTCTTTTCTCTGACCTCGAAGGCAACTAGCAGACCATCACCCATACCTCAACCTCAAAGAATTCGACCCATGGCCATTACTTCAGCTCCAAATCCTCTTCAAACAACTGGTTTTAGCTCCAATGCCACCATCTACCAACAACAATACCAAAGGCCTGAACTCCATCATCCATGACCGTTTACGTGTCGTAGGCTGTAAAGTAGTCATATTATTGTAGGTAGAATGATATGATGATAA
>JALLPI010001143.1:0-11654 GCA_036939935.1 Cyclotella atomus
ATGGTGTAATGCCAAAATGGCTTTACTATGGCTTTACCGGTTACCTAAGGGTTAAGGTCATCGTCTAATTAAGGGTCATTAGCATTCAAATATGAGAAGACAAATAAAGCACTTTTCGCTGAATTCAGAGCTGATTTAGTGGAGATAGAAAAAATGGTATTTGTTAGCAAATTAGTATTATACCTGTCGCGTTCAATGTTGTGTATCACAAGATGGATGCAAATCTACGTAGGAATCGTCCAAAACAGCTTCAAAAAATAAGCGAGACGATGACCTTAAGGGAAAAATTGAAATGCAGTAAATCTCTATCGTGTTCGGAGAGGCGGACGGCGGACGCTTCACCCTGCCACTCGAAGAGACAACGTAGTACTTACGCTGTGTCCGATTGTTGGTGTTAAGATCAATATAATGTTTGACGGATCCCACCGAACCAACCGCCGTGAAATCAACCTAGCCGGCCGAGCATCTCGCTCCAACCGAACATCAACTTTGAAAGAAGCACGATCGCAGCGATTGGCGCGAGCGGAGGCCAAGGCCAAATCGACTGCTGTCACTTTACTCCAACGGCGATGGAGGGGGGTTCGACGTGGTTCCGGCGATGGTATTGGGAGGAAGGGCATTGCCGCCTTGTTTCGGGGGGAGTTCGATCGGGTTGGGGCTGATTTACAGAATGAAACCGATGCAGTCAAGAAAATCGAGATAAGTCGAATGACAGCTCTATTGGCGTTTAGGATGAGCCATGCATTGATTCAATTCTACAATGAAACTGATGGAGAGACAATCTTTCAAGATTTACTTTCATTAGAGAGCCTGCTCCGGCCATTTTATAAAGAATCATCTTCTGTGTTGGTCACGCCAGTACAGGCGAAACGACTGATTATCACAATTCTAGTATTACTGCGTCGATCTTATCGATACGATGTAACCAAGAACGAGCAAGATGAACACCGTTTGATCCAGTTGCTTGATTATTTAATGCAATTCGTGCAAGGGGCAAATAATGGCTGGTCGATTCATCTATTCTTGTGTTTGAGAGATTCGTACCTGTGCAAATCTTCTTTGTGTCGGGAGGATTCAATGGATGTAGATGAGTCTGAGGAAGAGGTTCAAAAGATTTTGTTAAAGTGGTGTTCTTTTACAGTCGTGAGTTTGCAGAAGGATCAGCGGGGCATTTATCAACACGGGCTTGCTTTGCTGGGCTCTATTGTGTTTGTTGCGGGATTGACTTCTTCGGCTCTGCCTAGTTGGATGGAAATGGAGTTGACAAATATGATTACTTTGTTGGAGCAATCCATGTGCAACCAAAGTGATTTAGGGGGAAAGGGGGCATCATCTTCTGAATGGAGGTCGATCTTGGTGCACTTTCTGTCTCGTGGAATGAATGACATCTCCAAAAGCACTTTTCAGCCCACAAACAACATCAAGACAGGCAGAGTCATCTCAGAAACAACCTCAACACTGTCAGTTTCTTCACCACTATCGCCAGACTTGCTCCTGAGTGCTCTTTCAGATACAATCACATCACGTGAACATATCATTTTAGATCAAGTCCTTTCCTTTGCTGATGTGTACAAGAGCAGTTTGCAGAATCAGCAAGTGTTCACGTACTCGGTACCATCAATGTTCCAATATGCACTTCAACAACAGCAAGAACTCGCAATTTTAGCAAGCTTTGCAGCTAGAGGAGATGATATTATGAGTTGGTTGACTAATTCTGCAGAAAGTACACTTGAATTGGCTGTGTCTGCTATTGCGACGACAGGTGCGGCTTATGAAGATAGTGACTCAGACAGTGATAGTGAGCAATTCCAACAACCAAACCAATTGCATCAACAAATTCAGAACACAGCGAGACAATCTCGTGCTGACTTACAAACTATGCCAAAGTTGGACAATTTGTATCAAACGAGCTTGCTTCAGAGCAAAAAGCGTTTTATTGACAAGTTGCAGACTGATGTTACATCTCGTGGTGAAGAAACAAAGAGATTTGCACTTGCAGCGAAAATAGGAGGTGGATCACTGATGCAACAGATAGGAGATGCAATTTTCTCTTCATCTCCAAAGAAAGAGCGATTGAATGGGTTATTGTCATTATGCACTATTGAATCAATGCAAAATCAAGCATGCAAATCCTACGTGAGCTGTTTGGCTACCATTATGACAGCTTGCAGTGGGCTTAAAGCAGGGAGAAATGCATCATCGCCGCTTCTAGCCAAGTTGGCATTTCATGAATCATTGCTCCATGGCATATGGGGTATTGCCGAAGAAAGTGCATCGATTATCACAATATCCTTGGTAACATCTTCATCGCTATCAAGTGCGGACGCAAATTATATGTCAGCAGCGTATGAGACACTCTCTGCTTTCTGTGATATTTTTGCTCATTGGAACTTGGCCACGGATGATGACTTATTCCTTCAAAAATATCACAACACCGATCTGACTGAAAAATCATTGGCAAAAGAGCTCGTTATCACACTAAAGAACATTTTAAATGAGCTGTATTGGGTCCGTCCGGTGCTTGCAGCTGATATATCTGGACGACAGACATCATTCAATGATAGAGATGCAGAATTTCGTTTTCAGCGCGCAAGACTGATGTTGTCGGGGACTAAGCTATGGAACTGCATGTATGAACGATGGTGCCGCCTTAGAAATGTCAAATTTTGTGATGAAGATGCGTGGTGGTTTCCTCAGCTTGCCTCTCGCGGAGCGCATGATAACAACCCAATCATTCACAGTCAAGTCACATCTGTCGGCCAGGACGATGATTTAATGGAAGAAAGTAGCATTGAAGGTGATGAAGCAGCAGCTACAAACATAATTGGAAACAATGATGCTGGTATGGACGCACTAGCAACATCTTTTCGAGACCCAAAGGTTGCCCGAATTCTCACTTTCATTCCGCAAGCAATGCCATTTTATCGTCGTGTTGATCTGTTTCAGAACCTACTCGAGTCAGACAAGGCAAAAACTCAAGACGAGTCGGCAGCATTTCGACAGATGATGATGAATTGGGATTCGGAAGGAGACAGCTACTCAGGAAGAGAGAAAGTTACAATCCACAGGGATTCTCTTTATTCAGACTCAATGAGCAGCCTTATGCCTCTGGGCAAAAAGTTGAGGAAAAAGTTACAAGTCACATTTGTAAATCAGCATGGGATAGAAGAAGCTGGCATTGATGGAGGGGGTGTACAAAAGGAGTTCTTTGACGATTTAATCAAGGATGCATTCCTCCCATCTGCGTCTCAACATGACAATTCAAGTCAAGGAGGTGGCAATTCTTCTGCGCCAGCACACCCAGATTTCTTTGTGGAAACTTCAATTCAGACGCTGCAAGTCAACACTGCATTAAGCTGTGATGAATATCTTCGTCACTACGAGTTCCTTGGACGTGTTCTCGGCAAGACCATGTATGAATCGATTTTGGTAGATCCCCAGTTTTCTCTACCATTTCTCAACAAAGTCCTTGGGAAACAAAACACGTTAGACGACCTGAAAAATCTCGACCCGGAATACTACAAACACCTCAAATCGCTCCGATATATGAGTGCAAAAGATATAGCTAGTTTAGGGCTCACCTTTGAGATCAACGTCAGTGCTGCGGATAGATTAGGGCATTCTACTGTAGAACTGATCCCGGGAGGGCGTGAGGCTGCTGTCACAAAAGAAAACGTGATTCAATACATTCATCTCGTATCTCATCAGCGCATGAATGTTGCCGGGGCTCGACAGACTGCTGCTTTTCTGCATGGCTTCCGCGAGATAATTCCTGCACCATGGGTTCGTTTATTCTCGGCATATGAGTTTCAGAAGCTTATTAGCGGGGATGATACTGTCAAAGGGTAAGCATATCGTATGTCCTGCTCTTGCTCTCGACATAATGCATTGTTTTCTAACGTTTTGTTGTTTCCTGATTAGAATTGACGTCGCAGGCATGATGAGGGTTATGAGATACTCTGGCGGTTATCACCCATCACAACCAATTATAGGTTGGCTTTGGGAGGTTGTAGATGAGATGAACGCTGAGCAGCAGCGCAAATTTCTCAGATTCATGACGAGTTGCTCTCGCCAACCACTGCTAGGGTTCAACTCATTGGTTCCAGCGCCTTGCATTCAGCAAACTCGATTGCGGGAAGATCATAGTGGCAATGATATATCTGATGAATTATCTGTTGGCAATATTAGACTTCCTTCTTCCTCAACATGCATGAACTTATTGAAGCTGCCGAAGTACACATCCAAGCAAATGCTGCGAGAAAAGCTCCTCTATGCTATCGAGGCTGCAGCGGGTTTTGAACTGTCGTAGAGTAGTACTTATTTTACTGTTGAAACATTAGACTGGTAAGCTAAGGCTCATCTTTCTCAACCTATGATACAGTCTGTTAAGCTTTTAACAGTCACAGGTCCAGCACTTGTCATTAACCTTCTATTGACACCCTCATCTTGATAAATTGCCTCCTTCTCTCCGCCTACTTTCAGCTGAGCTTTGACTCTATCCCAAACCTTTAGTGCCCCCTTACTCTTGAGCATATCATCTGGCTCGCATGGCTCCATATTCTCGAAGTAGACAAGCTCTCCGTTCGGTACAGAATCTGGCACATCCAACAACTCAACTATCTCATCATCGCCTTCCTTACCATCTGATGCTGCTAATAACATTGCTGCACTTTCAATACCACGCATCTTTGCCGGTTTAAGATTACTAATGCAGACAATCTTTCGATCAACCAGTTGGTCAAATGGTATTTTTCCAGCCAGACCCGCAACTACAGTTCGTGGCTCAGCAGGCTGGCCTGATTCATCTTTGTCTCCACAATCTAACTTACACACAATCAAGCTATCAGCCTCAGGATGTGGACCTGCTTCAACAATCGTACCCACTCTCAGAGCCACACGCCTAGCATCTTGCAAGATGCTTGCGCTGTCTTCATTCTTTGGTTTATTTGCTACAGCCGGCTTTTGTTCAGGCTTTGCTAGTTTCGGTTGGGCAGGAGCCCAGGTATCTCTAAGAGTTACAATTCGATTGAACACCAAGTTGTCCTCTGTGGCAGCAGCGTCCAATGCATAGTAACCACTGCGTTCAAATTGATACGTGAGCGAGGAGTGGTATGTCTTCTCGGCTGAGACCTCGCTTTTCTCTATTGTTTTTAGCACCTCTAATGCGTCCTGTGCAACTCCTGGCTCAACCACAACAGCATCCAGAACACTTAGCGAGTCCGGATTGATGTCATCGATAAAGTCTCCAGTTTCTTTACCAGGCTCTTCACACTTAAACAATCGATCGTACTGCATAACAGTGCACTTTTTGGCCGTTGATGCTTCTACCCACTGGATAATACCAGCTACACGAGTCTCGCCCTCTGGAGTGACTCCCGCCCGTGTTTCCGGATAGTATGTGCATATCAGCTCAGTTGGTTCGTTGGTTGTTGCATCGCGTACTACCTTGTCGCAGCTAATCACATACGCATATTTAAGACGCACTTTACCATCGGGTAGCAGGCGTTTGAACCCCTTCGGTGCCTTGTTATTGTTAGCATTTCCCTCTGGACCGTCCAAATCAAAGAAGTCACTTCGTTCAATATACACAGTTTTGCCAAATGGCACAATGCGATCACCAAGGTCATCGCGCTTGGGATGACGAGGTACACCAAACTCTTCCAAATCGCCCTCCCAATTCTGAATAGTCACCTTGAGTGGATCTAAAATAGCGAATGCTCGCGGACTTTGCTCATCCAATATCTCTCGAGCGCAATCTTCCATGATACCAAAGTCTATATTCGAGTCTGATTTGGAGATACCCATTCGTTCACAAAATAGACGGATTGCTGCGGGTGGGACACCGCGTCGACGAATACCGGAGAGAGTTGGCATACGAGGGTCATCCCATCCATTGACGTGCTTTTCTTCGACTAGCTTAATGAGCTTTCTTTTCGATAGAACGGTGTATCTACGCAATAGTTAGATTTTTGTTGATCGAAACAATTATTTGATGAGTGCTATCCTGCAGTGCAGTAGTAAATGCCATAGCCTGAATTGAAACTAAACGACTCACTTTAGATTCAACCGACTAAACTCAATCTGCCTAGGCTGCCCACAATCCACCAATTTCTCTTTCAAAATCCTCTCCGCAACCCAATCATACAATGGTCTATGATCCTCGAACTCAAGAGTACACAAAGAATGAGTAATGCCCTCCACTGCATCCGCAATGGGATGTGAAAAGTCATACATGGGATAGATGCACCACGCGTCTCCGGTGGCTTGATGAGATTCATGTTTGATTCGGTAAATGACTGGATCTCGCATGTTGAGGTTTGGAGAAGACATGTCAATTTTGGCACGGAGGACGTATTTTCCTTCGGGGTGTTTGCCCTCTCTCATCTGCAAGCAAGAAGTGCACAGTATGACGATGAAATGATGTGTTTGATAAAAACACACATGGCATATCTCTTGATACAAACAAAGACACTCACTACCATCACTCAAATCTTACCTCACGAAACAACCTCAAATTCTCATCCGCCCCCCGTCCTCTCCAGGGACTCTCCTTACCACCCTCCACCAACGTCCCTCTATACTCTCTCATCTCCTCTGCACTCAATTCATCGACATAGGCCTCTCCCCTCTCAATCAACATTATAGCCGCA
Source organism: Cyclotella atomus (assembly GCA_036939935.1). Taxonomy (NCBI): domain Eukaryota; phylum Bacillariophyta; class Thalassiosirophyceae; order Thalassiosirales; family Thalassiosiraceae; genus Cyclotella; species Cyclotella atomus. The sequence goes on from JALLPI010001143.1 coordinate 6,651, forward strand.
TCATAAATTAATTCAAAGTAGTCACTTGTCTTTCTGACGGGGCCATACCATGGTCCTTTTTCCTCCTCATCATCACCATCATTCTTACTGTCGGAGAATTTGTCAAATGAAGGTAATCCAGATTGGATCCACCTAACATCCCTCAATATACTCTCAACATACTCTTCATCTTCCTTGGAGGGGTTAGTATCATCTAATCTCATGTGACATCTTCCATGGAAGGCACGGGCCACGGCGAAATTGAAGGAGATGGCTTTCGCGTGTCCTAGGTGGAGGTAGCCGTTGGGTTCGGGGGGGAAACGGGTGGTGATTGGTCCTTGGACGATGGGTGATGATGATGAGCTGCTGGTGGTTGTGGTGTCATCGTCGTCTTTTTTGGTAACTTCGGCCAAACCGACGGGAGTTATTCCGGAGCTCTCTTGGATGATTTTGGTGATGAAGTTGGGTGCGTAGGCGAAGGGTTGGGTGGATGGGATGGTGAGGAGTGGGAGGAGGAGCTTGTGGAACTTCATAGTTGAGGTTGATCTGTATCCGTTGCTGCTGCCAAGGCCAAGATCCGCCAAGTTTCAAGATGCCTTAGAAGTAGTAAGGGAGCCTATCGGTCGGTGCAATGTGGTGCTGTTGATTTGTTACTGGCTGAGATTAGATAGTAGTGAACTCGCCCGGCCATGCCATTGTTTGGGGAGGTAATGACGCCGACACTGACGCACAAAAAAGGAGGCAGAAATTTTAGTTTCGTAGGTTGGCATCAATAATCTACATACGTCCCCATTTTGCCTATTGCAACAAGCCAACAAAAGCATCAAGCATCGCACCCTCCACGCCCACCCTCTCAGCTCAGCCCGATCCTCTGCCTAACCGACAGTGACGCTTCAATCAGCGTCCGCTAGATTATCTCACCTCACACCATAATGGCAGAATTCGAAACCTGCTCATTAAACCCACACAAACACACTCATGAAGAAACCGCATCAATTCATCTCCATCCATCCAATGATTATTCGTCACCATCAACTACTTCTTCTTCCTGGTCTCTCCACGCTCGAGTTCATCTCGAATCAAAATCTACCTTGACCTCCCCATCTCCTCTATTTCATGCTGACGATAATATTCATTTGCATCCCATCACCACGGTAACGCCATTTTCACAAGACATCCTACAACTAATATCAAAACACAAACTGCACCGATTGTTGATTCAAATAGGAGACAGAGCTACATCCTCCTCCTTTTCCGGTAATAATATAAATGATCCTCCCAACTCGATGGGACCAGCTGGGACATATATATCTGCCTCTTTCCTCTCCGATACAAATGAAAATAATGACGTAGAGACACACAAGATACAGTATGCAACACTGTTACGGTATCTCATTGACAATTCCCTCCTTCCCGCGTGTGGAGGCCCGTTGGATTCGATTCGAGAACGGAAACATGGTCATTCTATAATCGTCCATCCTCCTCGTAGTGCTGCCAAGAATGCATTGAATATTGTCAACGTCGAGGCTAATTTGGCTGCCGACGGGTCCTCCTTTTGTTCTCCGGATTTTATAATACAAAGTGCTTGGGGAGCTAGTTCGTGCCATACCAGTGACAATTGGGGCTTGTTTGATTCCTTATTCGCTCCTCCTGTTGACTCTGATGCATCTACTACGTCTAGCTCGGCACTACTGTCCGATTTGCTACTTGGATCATCCTCCGATTCCTTTGATGGGGATGGTTATGATGATGCAAGGCATTCAGTTTGGATGGAAGTCCATGCATCACCTGAATGTTTTACTATGTTTCAATTAATGTGCACAGTCGAAGTTAACAGAGGTGTTAGTTACCGAATTGCATTGCCTTCTCCTACTGTCATTGAAGATGACAAAACGGTGACAACAGATGGATATTTTACCTTACCAATAACTTTGGGTGATCTTCTCCTTGGACATGATACACTTGAACAATCTGTAGCAAGGGAGGGGTGGAAGGCGTGGTATCCATGTCCTTTGTCCGACTCGAGTAAGATTCATGTATATATGCCAAACGGGTATGAAGTCTTGATTGGCGATACACCAAGCAGTGGCATGGTTGAAATTGACACAGCGGAATGGAAAGATGATTATTTGGATTTGGTGGAACCATGGGCCCAAATTTATCGAGTGGATGGGTATAAGACAGAGTTCACGGCAATCGAGCCTGTGTTTGGAATTGCAAGAACAATACAAAGACCGCTTGGGATTGCTGGCCCTGGTACGTTAGTGACTGTAGTTCGTGTTGGCGAAAACACACCGGCAGCTTCAGTTCGTGTAGATTCACTTGATGTACTCCCCGGGCACTTGATGAGGCCTAAAATGCCGACAATGAGAATGGTATTGTTTCAAGGTGGCGGAGCTGGGAGTGCCAATTTTGTCCCGATTGGTGGATATGATTCTGACACATGCTTGATTGACAGGCAGTGTGGAATGTACAATAGGACAACACTTGTCATGGCTGACTTACAGAATTACAATATCACAAGTCACACAGATGGCACTGTATATCTCGAAAGATCAGTAGATCTTGCTCCTGATTCGTCCATCTGGATGATGGTGGACTACGATGAAGCATACCTACCATTTCAAAAGTTTCCAGCCGATGCCAATCGAGGAGTCGATATCTTTCCATCCTGTGCAACCTTTACTCCCATCACCTCATCACAAGAACCATCTATCACATTGTATTCGCCTTCTTTACTGGTTCTACCACCTGTTCCTGACATGAGTATGCCGTTCAACGTCATTTCTCTCTCATGCACGCTATGGGCATTTGTGTTGGGTTCCATGATCAATATATTAGTGAGAAGAAGCACAGAGTCGGTCAGGAGAGAATTAACTGGAGAGAAAGAGAAGAGACCGATTGATAAGTTGAAAGAGAAGCTTTGTGAGAAGGGAGCCAAGGTGAAAGCTCTGTTTAAGAGATTGAAGGTTACCGTCGCAACCAAGACAAGTGAGCATGGAAGAACTGACGGTGAAATAGTAGACGAGAAGAAAGATAACTGAATATAACTAGACGTATTGAGAGAGAACAAGATGTATTTTCAATGCATTTTATTGTGTAGGGACATACGTTGAACAACAAATGCCGATTACTCTGTTGCCATCTCCCAAGGAATCGATTTTGTGTAGGCTGGCCCCTTTTCAATCCAAAGCTGCAATTCACGAGCCATCTTGTCTGGAATCAATCCTCGAATCAGTGTACCGCTGCGAGACATCATTGTATTAACAATCTGATACTTAGCCAACCTGCCTTCGGTTGTACTTTCATTTTGATGATTCAATAGCCACACCAAAACTGATATGTCGCCACTTTCATCCTTATGAAGTAGCAGCAATTGCAACATAGCTCCTCGCATTACCAAAGCTTTGAAAAGACAGTACGCACCCAGTCTTTCTTCCACGAATGGAGACTTGGCAGATGCTAATAATAGGTCAGTAGCATCCCGGCTGCCATTGGCATCACTAAAAGCCTGATATAGCTGTAGTGCAATCGCATCATTAGGCCGTGTATTCGTTTGCGCATCAGATGATGTTTGTTGTGCATTTGAGGACTCGTCATTCCACGAGGATGGCTCCAAAACTTGAGCAATCGAACAGAGCACAGCCGATTTCAATTTAGGCTGGGCCACACGAGTGTGCAACGATAACCAATCGTGAAGAAGAGTTCTATCTTGTAGAATAAAGCTGGTCAACTCTGATGTAGACTTGGTAGTTTCACTTGAAGGGCTGCATGCCATGACTGAGCATGATGCAAATAAGGAAGACACAGCGTGGATAAAGGAGAGCCTTTCCATTTCACCTTGTGGATGGAATTGGCGCAGAGCTTCATGAAACCCTTTGAGCAACAACTGAAATTTGGCCAATACACTTTCATCAATTGAAAGTGTCGGCGACGACGATACACCTACACGGCATATTTCAGTTATCAAACGAAGAGCTGCTGGGCCATTGACTGCATCCATCTTATCTTCATTGCCACCTACTAGGTACAGCAAACCGTCTCTCAACAAATCATTTCCTAGCAAGAACTCTAGTCTGGTTTTATGTGCAGGCTCGGCAGACAACCTCTCCAACTGATCTATGGCCGACATCTGCAACAACGGATCATCATTTGGAATGTCCAATGCCAGATGCATAAGCATGTCCAAAATGCAGCCCCCTCCTTCGTCAAGTATCACATATGAAAACTCTTCATCACCCAACAAAGCAATATCAATCACCAATGAGGCAATACGGATCTGGCCCGATGATAACTCTCGACTTGCATTCTGTTGAATATGCCTCCACATCATGTGCAGAGCAGCAAGCAACCGTTGAGCGACACGCCCCTTGTTATATTTGTAGTGATCATATTTACACAGACACAACAGAGCAGCATTCACATCCGTTGCAATGCGTGTTTGGTCATCTGAGCTCGGTGCAATCAATAGTTTTGTTAGGGCTGCCAACAGAGCTTCACTAACATCAATGGCATCATCAGTGTCCATTGCTGAAGAAGAGAAACGCCTCTCGACATCTTGACGGACCAGTTGAGAAGTGATGCTCATATAACTAGTTGAATATTTCTCAACCAAATAAGAAAGTACTGTGACAGCATGATCTCCCTGCACTGGAGTTGGAGAATCTACAGAAGGCGGAGATGTTGATGTCTCTAGCCAAACTCGTTCGAGAAGTGCTTGAACTACACCCGCTGGTCCATTCAGTTTGGATTCCAGTAGATTTATACTTTTCTTGCTATCCAAATGCGCGCTATGCGACGCCTCGAACAACTCGATGAATGATAGGATTACTGCATCTTCTGCTTGCATATTCATATTGCGCAGCACCGTAAGTATTAATGGAAGAGTTGGTGACTTTGTTGTTCGTTGTGTGATGAAGAAGTTCGTCGAAAGTTAATGAAGAGTTTGTTGCAATACGGGCGCAGATTTTAGGCTGCTATTTTGTAAATCCACATCCCTATTCTGTATTGGATTTCATTCCCGTG
>JALLPI010001144.1:0-11648 GCA_036939935.1 Cyclotella atomus
TGCTGAACTGTTCATGTTCCATCTTTAACCAAAACTCAATTCTTTTGCAGTATTATGATGCCATTCATGTTGCTCTAACTTACATAACTGAATCGACAGAGCCGTTGGTAGATGATGTGTGGGCTTTAGGAGATGACTGGTGGGTCCAAGAGGGTACGACGGCAGAAGATGAAGATGAACATTATGTTCGTAAAACATCAGGAGATGAACTCTGCATGAAAATGGATTGAGCTCTAAATAGAGCATTTCTGGTTTGGTGTGTACTTGAGTGATGCATGATGCAAGGGGATGGAAACGGTAGCTTTTTTGAGTTGACGTCAGTAATATCTTATATATCAAGGTATCCTTTAATTAATTGTCAATATTTACCTGTCGAATAAATAATCAACTTTTGCGCACTCCTCATTTCTCCCCCCCTCCCTTCTCCCTTACTCCAATCCAACGATGAAGTCAGTAACAGCGCTCATCCTCCTACTCTCCACACAAAGCATCCACTGCTTTGCCCCTCCTCGAAGCCAATTCTCACTACCATCCGTGCTAAACGATGTCACTCCCCATGTGAGCGATTTCATCAGCACCCTTCTCTCGTCCGATGCTCTAGACGTGTCCTCTGACGCAGTTTCTACCCTAGCCGATCCTGCTGCTGTTAGCGAAGCAAGTGACTCGTTTTCACCAACATACTCCAAAGCTTCGTATTATACCACATTGGCTCTATACGTGGCCTCGTTTCCGGGGCTGTGGAGTCAGATCAAGAGGAGTACGACAGCCAAGGTTAAGAGAAAGACTTACGTGAGGTGAGTGGTTTACTGCAGAAGAGCTGAATTCACAGTGTTCAGAGAATTATACGAGTGCCTGCAGACTTATCTCATTAAGCTTGTTTTCTTTGGTCAACACACAGCCCAGGAGAAAACGCACCAGAGGGGGGCAAAGAGCTCAGACAGCAAGCTGGAGAAATTATGGCATGTGAGTTTAACACCTACCACTTATGACTTGGAAAATGTCACACTCTGTCTAATAGTTGATCACGCCCTTTGTTATCAAACAAATACCAACTCTTAGATATGAAAGCAAACAATTATGAAGTAGCCGAGGCAGGAGAAACTATTACATTTCGTGGTTTGGTAGCACGTAGTACATCTCAGGCATTCTTCCTTACTTTTTGTACCGCCTTGGGCATGGCTAGTTTGGCTTTAGTTCTTCAGATTCAGTTTCAGGACCTAGGTACGTTGCTTATATTTCACTTTTTCTTGAGCGTGTGAACACCATCTAAATTTCCTAACTGTTATTAATTCAACTAAGAACTCCCTGGCATTGGCAAACCCAATTATTTCCTCCTGACACTCCTATCTCCTTATGCCGGGCTTTATTACTGGAGATCCGGTGACCGGGTGGATGATATGAAAGTGAAGCTTGCTGCGAATGATGACGAGACACTGAACGAAATCACGATCGAAGGAAATGACGAGGAGATTGATAGGATGTGGAGGACCTTGGATTTGCAGGAGAAGGGTATGGTTAAAGTTGAAGGAATTTTAGGTTGAGAGAATTGATCGTTTCGTTACACCAACCGTCATCGTGATGCTTATCATTCAATATAGAACTATCACATTGCTGAACTTTTAGAATACGTGATAATATTGATATAATCTTATACGGACCTTATGATGCCTCTTCTGTTGAGAACACTCCTCGCAGTAACTCTACCAAATGCTCATAGATAAGAAACATCAAACCGGAGTTTAACAATGTTTGAAGCAGCTTGCTTTCCAGTCCACGATAGAGTCCACGAAATCCATGCTGTTGTGTTATAGCCTTCAAGTCATTTATCCAGCCGCAATGATTCTTTGCACGATCCTTTTGCTGCTTTGAACTTGGCGATGTATTCATTCCTGCACGGTGCCGAGTTTGCAATACTTGTATTGGATATGTAATAATTGTTGCGAGGAACTTCGCCAAGAGAGCATTTCCAAATGGCACAATCACTTTGCTTTGTACACTGTCATCTTTGGCTGGAGTACTTCGTGTTAGAATAATAAGCACAAAGTGATTCCGCTTAAGCAATTCATACATGCCCAACTGAATGGCAGGATTGATCGAGAGTACAATAGATGTTGTTGTACCACTCCAAAGAGTCAGTATGCCCTCTTTACTTGCTATCTCACAGATGCAGGATATAATTCCATGATCTGCCTTGATTAACGATTTTTTGGGTTTGGTCTTTGATTCATTGTCTTTGCCACTCAAATCAAGGCCTTGTAGCTTCAATCTTGTATTTACCAGCCATAATGGACCCGTGAGCAAAACCCCTACAACGCCTGCCAGATAGCCTGCCACAAGGTCAATCGCAACTTTATGATTGCTCACAACTTCTAGACCGTTCTTCATCTCAGGATTCTCAGTGTACTCGACAAAATAATGCTCTATACATCTTCTGAAAGCACGAAAACAATAGAAGTATACGAAATTCAGACATAACAGAGCCATCACCAATGAAGACCATCCTTTATACAGATACGATATGCCCTCATTCTCGTTTGTGACTATTTCATAAATAGCTCGAAATGATGAAACACTCGCCTTTCTAGAGTCCACCTGAAGACGAGTGCGTATTGTTTCAAGAGGATAAAAGAGAGTAATTGAAATTGCAGATGCTACGGATCCAGATATTGCGTGTAGAATATCATTTGATATGTGCAACGAAGAAGCTAAAAACTGCTTGTGATATGCCCACGGCGCCAGGACAGCTAGTATTGATGTCGAGATGAAAGTGCTTTTGCTGATCATACTCAGTACAACTGTTGCATCCTTTGTTGCTTGGCTGATGCTTCAGCCATCAGCTAGCTCGAAGTTCGTATGCGAAGTATCTAAATCGCCTCTCACTCTCCACTTCCACTCCCTCCTTTCTCTGTCACACCTCGCTCCTCGCTCCTCGCACCAAGAGAAGACAGAAGACAAGCCATGCCATGCCGCAGTTTTATCAAATATCACTCGGCCTCCTTCCGTTGCTACCCAGCCTCTGGATGCTTTGCAAGCTGCTCTCGGCTGACTTTGTATCATTCTCCATCGCCAAGTCGGCAGTCTACAATGCGGCCGTAAGATCCTCCACTGGGGCGCAGCTGCTCCTATTTACTGCGCTTGGTATGCTCGGATATTTAATGACCAATCGACTTATTCCGAGTATCAAATTTTATATGATCAAGAGGGGTATTTGTGGGAAGGATCTCGGGAAGAAGGGGAGCAAGAAGGAAGACGTGGTTATGTGAGTTTGGGTTTCGTTATCTTATAATTATTTAGCTACGTCGCAGTAACGATACTGATATTTGGATTTGCGTTCGCTTCAGCCCGGAGGCACTTGGAATTGTACCAGGGGCCATCTTTTTGATATGTCTCATATTTTGCCTTGTCGGATTTGCAACGAATCATCCAACCAAGGTAAGCCCAAAGTGCATGGTGTGTACTTTCTTCAACTTTCTTCATCTCAATAGTATTCAATTAGTAGTTATTAGACTTGAACTCAGCACTTCTATCCATATGCTTCATGCTATTCCTCGGCTTCACCGATGATGTACTGGAGTGGCCATGGCGATACAAACTATTCTTACCATCAGTGGCATCTCTACCTCTACTCTGTTGCTACAACGGAAGCACATCCGTAGTAGTACCCATTCCATTGCGACATCTACTGATGAACGAGGGAAGTCTGACTCCACTGGGATCAGTATTGTGCAAACTAGTAGTGGTAGATCAAAATGCAGATGGAGCAATTATCAACCTCGGAGTATTTTATCTCCTATACATGGGTTTACTGGCAGTATTTTGTACCAATGCAATCAACATCCACGCAGGAATCAATGGTTTGGAAGTGGGTCAATCCTACATAATAGGATGTGCAGTACTATTCCATAATCTAGTTGAAATATGGAATGATAGCCTATCAAGAGAGAATCACGTCTTTTCAGCAATGATACTGATGTCATTTTTGGGTGTCTCATTAGCGTTACTGCGGCACAACTGGTATCCTTCGTCAGTGTTTGTGGGTGATACATACTGCTACTTTGCCGGCATGACATTTGCAGTTGTTGGAATTCTGGGGCATTTCAGCAAGACTTTGCTGCTTTTCTTCGTTCCACAAATCATCAATTTCTTGTACTCGACACCCCAATTATTCAGGTTCGTACCTTGCCCTAAGCATAGATTGCCGAGATTCAATGCCAAAACGGGAAAAATGGAGCCGTCAAAAGTATCTGTGAATGGAAAGAAGGACATGGTCAACATGACTCTGATAAATCTATGTCTGCAGATATCCGGCCCAATGACTGAAGAGAGGCTGTGCATTCTACTTTTGGTATTTCAAACGCTTTGTTGCGCTCTGGGGTTATATTTTAGATACTTCTTGGCTCAGATGGTTTTTGATTAGATCAATATGCATTTATCATCCCAAGTGACTGTAGTTCACATTTTTCATCTAAGATTCTCTCTGTACTAGCTAGCTGAGACTTCTCCTTAGCTTCGTCATTTACAGAGGTAATTAGGCTTGAAACTTGATTAGTTACCTGTCCGATCGTTCCACAGGTGAGGAGGAATTTCTGTCACTCAACCGCAGACCACAGTCCCCATCCCATAACCAACCATTCCATGCCGTTTTCACGTCGTGCATACTATTATTGCAGCTTCCTCCATAACACTAACCGCCGCATCACTCAACACCAAGCCAGAATGAAGATATCCAGCGCCGCCCTACCATTGCTAATGCCCTTTGGCAGCGCCTTCCAGCACCAATTCCAGCACTCTCGACATGCACCTTCCTCAAAAACACGTCCTGCCCCAACAACGCATCTAGTTACATCAGCTAGAACTTTTTCATCTCTCCAAATGTCATCACTACTAAATCAAGAGAATTTAAGTACCGAAATAGCTGGGGAGATTCTATCGAGCAATGATAAATTTGCAGTTATTCGAGTCAGTGACGACAGTCTTGGCCAAGCGGCCAATGTAACTGCTGCTGCTGCTGTAGAAAAGGAAGAAGATCGTGTAGAATTAGCACAAGCTCTATTTAGCGCTCAGTCTAATATGGTGCAGAATCCAAATGGTGGTCTGATTGGTGAGTTGTCGTGTTTTCCTTGCTTAACGAGATAATCATTTCATCCCTCACATCTTACATCTTCTATACAAATGGTCAATGCCTTGCCATTTATTTGTACATTGTCCACTTTTAGCCGATGGAGACCTCATTGGACGGACCATCACATTCTCCAACAACGCTCAAGGACTTGTAGTTGCATACCGTCACCCCATTGCATTTGTCTTGCTCGAGTCCATGTCAGATTCTGCCCAAGACCATGATGGTAAATCCTGCTCCATCTCTTCGGATTTGGTTAGCATCAATCCAGACGTCCAGCCTGGATCAATCGTCAATTACATGGGGAAGCCAGTGCAAGTAGATCAAGATGGTTATGTCTCTCCTGTCACCAGCTCAAAGACTAATTCAGATGCCTCCCGACCCATATTCGTACCTATTCCCAAGATAACTGACGTGAGTATTCCAATACTACCTATTTCACATTACCACACAGTTACATTCATCTAAAAATCATTTCAATCGTTACAGATTGGTTTGATAAACACACCCCTAGTCACTGGCATCACTGCGATTGATGCATTAACACCCATAGGTAAAGGTCAGAACATGTTGGTTATTGGTACACAAGAGAAGGACACAGATGATGATGGTACAGTGAACATGTCAAATAAAAGAGCCTGGATCATGAATATGTTGAAATCAGTTGTGGAAAACGATAAGGATCTTAGAGCGAAGAATGATAGAGGTGGGAATGTAAGGTGCTTCTATGGGTTGACTTCATCTGATTCTAAAGCTCGTTCTACGCTCATGAAAAGATTAGCAACGGTAGGAATTCAAGATGACGTTGTTACAGTAGTTGCTACACAAAACAATGGAGGTGCAGACGAAAAAATGGCGAGAACTCTTGAAGCATGCGAAGCTGTGGCAGTTGCAGCCACTGCATGTACTTTGGGTGAACACCATGCTCTTACAACTGGTGGAGATGCTCTTGTCATCGTGGATGATATAAATTTGCATAAGTCCCTATGGGATACCACAACAAAACAACTCGTGGAAATTTATGGTGTTGATTCTGTCGTGAAGGCTGACTTGCAGGGAGGTAGCTCGTCTGAGATGAGAGGATTCTTTTCTGGTTTAATACAAAGAGCAGCAAAGTTTAAGGCAAGCAAGGGAGGTGGAAGCGTTACTTTGATTCTCCTCTCGACTTTACCTAGTGACGGGGATCTGAATGGTGGAGCAGATGAAGGAGATATGGTGTTTGACCCATCTGAATTCGAATCAATGTCTGAAAAGATCAGGACTCGCATATCCACACTTGTAAACGCCAAGGTGCCACTCACTGCAGCAAATCTACGAAAGATTCAGATCCCTGTACCCCGGCCATCAGCGTCAGAAGATGCAAAGAGATTGGCTTTGCAGCATGTTGAGGATTTGATCAGTATGAGTGACGGACAGATCTGGTTTGATGATGAGTTAGCCAAGGCTGGAAGAAGCCCTCCTCTTGATCCCTCTAGATCGATTGTAAGTAGTATTGCTTTGATGCAATTTTTTATACAAACAAATCTTACTGACAACTTTTGACTCACTGCAGACACGAGTTGGCATAGGTGCAGACACTCCATGCAGAGCAGATGCACCAGCACTAAGGACAGTATCCGGAAGCCTGAGGTTTCAATTCCAACAGGCTTCAGATATGATCACAAGAAAAGATAGCTCGGCAATTAATGCGCCGGGAGATACAAAGCAATTATTGCGACAAGAGGCATATTTACTGGCTATGCATCAATCATCAAACGAAAGTCGAAAATTGTCACAAGAATGTGTTTCTCTTATTGCTGCATCTCGAGGTTATTTTGACAAAGTGCTGCAGGAAGGTCACAAGGCGGGTACGTCAAATGGCCAAGATGTTGTCAATGGCCTAATGAAACACGTAGAGCTTCAAGTTGGCGATACCATGGCTGCGATTGATGATAGCTTAGAAATGAGCCTGGAAGATATGGCTTTGATAGAGAATGCGATCGAGGCGTACTTTGCTTAGAGACTGTCTGATAATGTAAATCGTAGGCTTCTTTATCTTGTCCACAATGTTTTTCTAACAAATTCAACCGCCTCAAAGTTCTGAGGTGTCCATACTGAGCCGTGCCTTGTCTTAGGAACTAGTCGATGAGCTACTGTTGGATTTTGACATGTATTTCCGTGGCGCAAGAATAGGAGTCCGGGTGATACTGAATTGATTTTCTGGCCAACAGCAGCACAAGTGAGAAATCTAATCATACCAGACTTGAGATCGTTGCTGTTCAGACCAACTTCAAATACTCCTCACCTGTTTCTCTAGATGTTCTTTCCATAGCCCGATATCATCCATATCGTTTGGCATAGCTCTACGCTCCGCATATGTGTCAGAGGATATGGCATACTCATTAGTGAACAACATCCCAAACGGCAATGAATTGCTGGATTGCATCCACCAGCCTTCAATCTTCGAGCAAAGATTTTGTTCGGGCTGGCTTGGTTCCGGAGGGTTCATGAACTCAGACACAATAGCAACTATTCCATCAATGTTCAATAAAATGGGCGCAATTTGAACTATGGAACGTAAGCATTCTTCACCATCGAATCCACCGGATGAGAATAGACCATACAAAGGAGCACTACTGGCAGCATATGGCTAGAATATAGTCAGAAAAGGTTAGCAAATTACTTGGTGGATGCAAACCAACCGCAAGATATCTGTATACCTACCTTCTTCTTTGTCTCGTCTTGTGCGTTGCCGTAGACTGAGAGCACTCGATTGTCGGCTGCTTCCAAAGGCGTCGGTATGAATGGTGGATTAGCTAGGATGACATCAAACTTTGCCTCGCCCGACCTATCCAAAAGTAACAGCTCGTCTACGAGAAGGTCGCCACATTTTGAAGAAGATAGTACCTCTCCTGTAACTAGGTCTGCATGTATACTGCAGACCTCCATTTTGGATTCTATACTGCCATGCATACCTGTATCTTTATTCAAGCCTTTTACACCATAACCATTCAGTAATGCATTAAATTCGGCGAATCTTAATGCACGCTGGTTTACATCCGCCACAGCAGCTAGAACATTTGCAATTTCTTTGTCCTTGGAGGTAGGCAGCAACTCAAACATTGCAAGTCCAGCCAACGCTTGTATGCCAGATCCTGTGCAGAAATCCAGCAGCTTAATTCGTTCACTTTTAGTGCTGTTGTTCAATACAGAGTTCCAATACTGTACAAAGTTTGCGTGTAGGTGATGGACTAAACTCAATGAGTCTGGACCTACATGAAATGAGCACGAAATGCATGAGCAGCTGAATCTTATCTTCAGATATATTTTCGCAGCTCAGAGACGCACCTATGTACATTACTGCTCCATCTTCACTGCTCTTTGTTGGAATAGACGTCATCCCAAGCACATTTGGATGCAAATCTGTCATGATTGTTAACCTCTTCCTCCGTGTGCTGCCACTTGATCCAGATTGTATCAGTTCAGGTATATCCATTGGAAATAAGTGAACCAGAGGAACAATGAGTTCTTGATCATGCTCACCATGTACAAATACGATACCCAGTCTTAATAGCAATTCTAGTGTCTCTCTGCCACCATCAATTGTATTAAGAAAGACTCGTTTTGGTATACATCCTGCGAGCACAAAAAGGATGGTCATACACTTCAACGATAACTTCCATGGCTCTTCTGAGTTGCAAAGTAAGTGATGTACATCTAAATGCTGCCCAGGCCGTAGAGGTCGGGCGTAAATTGGTCCAAAAGGATAATTGTTCTTGTATTGTTCAAATGAATCAAGTGTGGTCTGCTGTGTCGATGATCCCACTCGCAGATTGAAAACATGTTCTCGCATTGCAGCATGGTTGTAATGACTTTTTTCAAGTAGAATCCTCAACTTTTCAATATCCTTATTGTAGTCAAGCAATGATGCACACGGTCGTCCTATTTGATCTAGAAAACCAAGACTATTTTCAGACGCCGCTATTCGAGTTGAAGCACTAGTATCATGCGCATTGTAGGATAAAAGTTGTTTGTATAAAGGAACTGAAGAATGATGCCCCTGCTGAGTCCGTATTCGCCAAGCCTCAGAGTATGTACACGATGCATTGGCAGGTCCATTTTTATCTGCAACTTTCACTTGCAGCGTTAACGGGGAGAATCTGGCATTAGCCCCGTATTTTGAACCAGTTGAGAAACGAAGAGAGCCGATGCCCACCTGACGCGGGAGCAATGCAAACGACACAGTCGGTACGAGTAAACAGAGCGTTTGGAATATCACGATGAAGTGAGTGGTCTCTGTCATCCTTGTCCTTGTTGCAGGAGGAAGAGGAGAACGAGAGGGGCGGGGGGAAGAAAGGAGAGCCTTTCCCGCCAAAATGTGGAGCTACTTTTGCACCCACCCACGCCACAAACCACAACCCACACCATGGCATCCGACCTCAAAGACAAACCTCCCTCTCGCATCCAAATATGGAAACTAGCCAGCCGGCCACACACTCTAACGGCCAGTATATCTCCAGTCTTGGCTGGATACGCTCTTACACTGCATTACTGCACGTGCCTCGATGCATCTAAAGAGTGCGTGGTCGACAAAGGCCAGGTTGGTTGGATGGCATTCCAGTTTGCAATGTTTGCGGCGTTGATTCAGATTGGGACGAATTTGCATAACGATTATGCTGATTTTGTGAAAGGTTGATTCCTTTGAGCTATAATATATCTTAGATGTTCATGCGATCTTCTAATTGAACACTTTTTACTGCAAAATAGGAGCCGATACCCACAAGAGAGTCGGTCAAGCAAGAGCAACGCAAAGAGGATGGCTGACGCCCTACGAAACATGCCGAGGATGTGTCATTTCACTACTGGCTGCATTATTCATCGGGATGTATTGGCTGATCCCGTCATCAGAAAGCTGCAGCTCGTCATATGATCCTATAATGATTTTCATTGTGGCATCTTCTATTTTCAATGCAGTGGCATACACCGGTGGGCCATTTCCATTGGGATACATCCATCCTTCTTTGGGGAATATTTCAATTGGATATTCTGGTCTTGGGGATTTGTTTGTATTTCTATACTTTGGTATTGTGGCGACTATCGGATTGCCATATCTTTACTTGACCAAGGTTGAATGTTTGAATGTTAGCAGTGCCATATTTGGAGGTGACAGCAGCAGTTTGAAAGAAGCAAATGGACCGCAATTACAATCATTGAAACAAACACTGATTCACTCAATACCGATTGGATTCTTAGCAACTGCAATTATCGTTGTGAACAATCTACGAGATAGACATACAGATGTGCACGCAGGGAAACGAACAATGGCAGTCAGATTCGGAGAGACATTTGCTCGATCCGAGTACTTTCTCTTGGTAACAATCAGCTATTTATATTGTCTTTACTTTGCTTTCGAGGAGAATAGATACACCGGACTCCTGCCGCTGTTGTCGATACCTAGTTCAATTCCGCAATTAAAAGCCGTCGCATTGAGAGGTAAAGATGGCAATGCTCTAAATGATCATGTTGGCGGTACGGCAAAGTTACAAATGATTTACTGTGTGCTGTTGATAGTTAGTCTGCTGTGGTAAATAGAGGAATAGAATAAGTTCTAAAGTGAAAGTCAATACTGGCTCAGTACTCCCAACTTACAAAGTAACTGAATACAATACTATATGTCAAAGAAAGCACAAACCAAGTCCATTCAAATTGGAGAAGAATGGACCGAATGCATGGTGCATCATGTATCAGTATCATGAAGTTTCCTTTTCTTTGATCTTGAATCTTACTATCTCCGTTGTAAGAAAGTGAGGAATCAGACAAAATCAGAGAATAGAATTTATGGTGTAGATGTAGGTACCTCTAGAGGAGTCGCTGCACTTTTAGATGAGGGTTCTCCAAGCGACTCTTGCCCACTGAGACGCGCTGTTTTCGCGCTCAAGATACCATATGCGATTGAAAGAAACAGGGTGATTCGCGCTGATTCGCATCATAAAACCACGGAGGTTGTACACAATAAAGTAACTTCGTGAATTGGATTTCTGGATTTGATCTGTCTGTCCCTAATGTGCAGTATCTTTTATTTAACCGTGTAGTGACTCCTAGATAGTCATTTTCTAGACATTTTGACGGTGGGAATGCCCTCTTTTGCATCTCCCTGCTCCGAGTTGTGCTCTTGCGAAAGGAAAGAAGAAAAAAGAATCACCAGTGAACAAAAAGAACCTTTCGAATGTGGCTAATACATAAATGACTTGTTCATAACTCTTTGATACGATGTTGTCTTCTCCTTCCATTCTTCCAGTGTTCTAGTTCTTCTTTTCGAGCTAACTAAGCGGGACCGCTCGAAGATAATCAAACTGGAATGTCTGTTCCTTGTTTGTTTTGATGATAATACCTGGTTAATGAATACTCTCGGAAGTACTGGACTTTGCCACAGCGGTGGAGCCTATGAGCCTCCTCCCAAACGTTCACGTACCGCTACATTTCAACCCTGCAAGAGAGATCACTGTTCTCTGTCTTGTCAGATTGCCGATATCTTATCGGTTATCGAAGT
>JALLPI010001145.1:0-11613 GCA_036939935.1 Cyclotella atomus
AGTTAACTTTGACTATGCTGTGAATTTTTTAGTGAGACTACGTGGCTCGAGACCGACTAAAAGCCTGAAAACAATGGTTTCCACGATAAGGAGATATATTGTACTTGTCCCATGCATATACTTTACAACATGTGGGGTCATGTGGGTCATTGCAATTGCAATCATCTCTTGACTCTTGCCTTGACACTTGCCTTGGCATGCAGGTATGGTAGATATTATCTCTCTAGAGTAGTTGTTGTTTTATTGTAGGTATCTAGTTGCTTTGAGTTGCTGTTAATAATGCAGCTGATTGCAATGCAACGGCGGAAGAGACGATGTAGTGGATATCAAAAGTTCATCTTATGAATTTATGTGACGGTCTGTACATCACAACAGCCCCCATCTTTGACATCAGGAGTACTCTATTGGTCAGAGGTCAGAGCACCTCATGGAAAAAAGTACCGAGAATCAAAGAAACGGAAGACAATGACAATACCCCCAGAAAAGTAGATTGTGTTTGTAAAAGGTTGTTTGGCTGCTTGGAGCCTGAAGATGTGATGTTTGTGACTGCATGGAGCCGGAAGGTAGGAAGTTAGTGGCTGGATTAAGCCAGATTGGTTGATTTGCAAATGTGCAGGTTGGTGATATATCGGTGAAGATAAATTATGAATCTGCCGTCCATGAGAGCCTAACAGTATGAGCAGGAGCAGAGACAGCGGAAATGAGATTATATCCTAGACGTGCCACGCTGGCTTAGCTACTACATACTGACATAAATAAGGGTGTAGTCAGAGGGGTGATTGGTAGTGGTAGGATGTAGAAAGGGGATGGTGGCCCCCATAAACTAATTGATTCAATCAAAAAATTGGGTGGTGCTAAAAAATATCCCCTGGCAGATGATCAGTCCCCAGAGGACCACTCCTAAATGGTGGCAGGGTGGCAGGATAAGATGAAGGGTAGCATAGAACGCAGGCAAATCCAACAGACTTTTGGACAATTAGAGATTGTGCCTCCTGTGGCGCTTTCAAGCTCACTTGTAAGTGCACTGCTGTTTCTGGCATGTCTCGTCTCCGCTGATTGTTGTGAGATTATGTTCATTTCTCTCGGTTGCGGCGCGAGGTATTTTGCTCTTCGCCGCCTTACTGCTCTTGTGTTGCTTCATTGGTTGCCGTGATGGTTGCAACCAATATTCATATGAATTGCAGAGCTTTTCTTTTCCAGGATAGATGTTGCATTGTCTGCGACTGTGTTACAATGTGCTGCGATTGACATCGATCGACGGACGCACCTTGGCCTGAGTGCCATATCTTGTAGTTTGTCAACGGCTGACGAGCCATTTCATTCTCAGCATCATGCTGTCATGTTTATTATTTCGTCTTGCTCTCAATTTGCCCGACATTCGATTGTGGCCAGAGTTCAAGAACACGGCAGTTTGATATCTCGCACTGCCTTCAACATTATCTTGGGGATCTACTTCGAGAGCGTATCTTGGCCTGAGCACCATTCATTGTTGGTGACTTGCCAAGCTCTTCTCACGTGTATTTGTGTGCCGGCAGCTCGCGTGCTGCTTATCCATGGCCCGAGAGCCATTAATCTCAAAGAGATCAAAACACAATGGGAAAGTGAAAAGTGAAAAAGTAGGAGCTCTAGCTTTGAACAAAAGATGGACCTGGTGAAGAATTGTTCTCAAGGAACCAAATTACCTTAGATTCTGAAACTATCCCTCACATTCGCAATGAAGCTCGATGCTGTGTTATTGCATCTGCTCTAGCGCTACATGCTTTGCGCTACTGATAGACAAGACTTGAGAGATGAGATGACAATAGGTACATTGATTTGGGATATCTTGACAAGCAACAATCAATCAAATCTAGACAGCCGCATGTCAAGCAAACTCATCTGCAAATGATTCATACACAAACACATTGATTTGCAGATCCTGAAACATTAATGCAACACACACATCGCGACATCAACACCGCTCAAAAGACTGCATTAAGTTGCCTCCAGTGCAGTTTCAGAGCAATTTGTGGCCTTCCCCTCCTATCTCCCCCCACAAAATCAAGTCCGCAACACATCACGTACCTCAACTGAACCTCCGGATGCAACGCCCGCGTGATAAGGCCGCTCTACAGCCATCAATAGCCAAGAAACAGCCATCAGGCCCCCTCTTCTGCCCAAAAACAAGAGAGCTCTAGAACCAGAGCCTCCGGGTTGATGCCCAGTGGTTCGGCGACTTCGTTGGGTCATGGTCGAAGTCGCCCTAACTTGGTTTGGTTGTCTGTCACGTAGTTTTGGTGGAGGAGGAGCCAGATGAATTACGCACAAGCCCCATTTTATTTTATTTGAAATACGTATTCTCAACTAGTAAGTGCTGTGCACTCAAGCGGACACACCGTTTGTTCTTCAGTGAAAAATAATGGTAACGAGGCAGCTGTGGCAAGTGTGTTGTGATACTTGGTGTGATGTTCTGTTTGCATACAAATTGACGTTGTAATGGCAATACGAACACGAGCGTTGATGAGTAACAAATATTATCATTAAGAACTGAATCAATATTTATTCACATTGATAAGGATACATGCTGTACACTATAGTATCCCGGAGATGTCTGTGCCATCAGAAGAAATGTGTTGCAATATGTGGAGGCAGATATAGCCGTCGAAAGCAAGGCCATCATAGCTGTCGATCATCTCTTTTTTGAGGAAGCAATCAACAATTGATCTCGCATGAGAGGTGAGAGTGAAGAGTGAGAGACAAGAAAAAACCATTTCATCCCCGTGCACTGCCCAATATATGCGTAAAGTATCGTGTTTGGAGAGGCGGAAGGCGGACGCTTGATTCTCGCTGCAAGAGACAACCGTAGTACGGTGTGTCCGATGTTCTGTTTGCATACAAATTGAAGAGTGTAAGAGTTCTCATTTGACTGGGTCTACACTGCATGCAGTTTCTGAGTTCTAGTTCCCCTGCGCATTTTTTTCCCCGTGTTCTGCCCAAAATATGGGTAACGTATCATGTTTGGAGAGGCGGATGATGCTGATTCTCGCGGCAAGAGACAACCAAAGTACGGTGTGTCCAATACTGTCATCCAAAAATTTACCCTTGCCAGTCTGGCTTCTGTTCTATGGTTCTGGGCTGCGTCAAACCATAAGCCACAGAGGAATTAGTACTATCAGACCCATACTGTACTCCCCCCTCTTCGCATCACCCTGGGGTAATGGGTATGATGTAGATCTAATATGACAGCTAATTGCCAATACAATTAAGCCCATCCCAAACTGTGGGTTTATTACGCCTTTCAAACTCAGCAAAAAAGGCAAAGACCAAAGATGGCGCGTTGTGTTGCATTGGCTCGATCACCGTATCGCATCGTTAGTAGATGGAGGTGATCATAAACCACAATAGTCTCCTTCCAAAGTGAATAATGGCAGGTGCAGGCCGTCCTAAAGGGCGAAAAGATAATCCCCCCAACAGCCGCAAGGGGTGAAGTGAATCTGATCAGCAGAAGCGGTCTCGAATCGAAAAGTCAGCAGCAACCCGTCGTCTGAATAATGCCAAAAAAAGCCAGAGAACAAGATGCGAAGAACAAGAGTATTGAGAACCCGCCAACTAGAAACTTTTTCACTCCAAGAGTGACAGCAGCAGCATCACAAAGCCAATCAGTTCCAGCATCACAATCAGAATCAGAATCAGCAGTACCTACAGAAGGTATCGATGATATTAGTAAGCAAACGTCCCCAACTGATGAGGATTTCGTGGTTGATAATGATGAAGAAGATGTTATAGATGCAAACCTTGATATTGATGAAGATGAAACCAGAGCTGATAATCACTGTGATGAAGGAGATTTGCTAAATGAATGTGATTTAGGAGTGCAGCAAGAGTATGTCAAGGCTGTTCAATTGAGACTGGGTGATGAGGTGAGAGAGGACAACAAAAGCACTGACCTTTATCTGCTGGAGCACTTGAAGGACAATGATTGGCGGATCCGCAAAGAGCATGCACCCAAATTTTCAAGGAAATTGGGGCTGAGCAAAACTAATAGTGCATATTATCGTGATGTATATGTCTGGTTACCGGACATCCGTTGGCCTGGATGCATGCCGTGCTGTCCAACATGTTTGTCAAATGATCAAGTTGGCAATAACGGCTTTCATACAAATCATTTTGGACAGCTCATTGTTGGATTGAAGGAGAATTACTATGGAAACCAAATACTGAGATTGCAGTAGAGAAGATAGATCAGGAGTGGGATGCAATAGAAGAGGAAATAGATGATACAATGAGGGACCTTGCTGTTGCTGACATTGAGTTGCTCCGTGCTGCGATATTTGAGTCGGTAGAGACTGAGGGAGGGAAGGTCCCGCTTCACTGTGAAGGATTGGATGCAGCGTCTCGACCTGAATTAATTAGAGACAAGTTCTCCGCTACCCTAGGTGATGTATTTCATGCCATGGATAGAGCTAAAGTTCCAGTGAAGCATGAATCAAAGAAGGCATATTTTGTTGCGTTACGAGATGCATTTTTGTTTTGGAACCCTGCCAAGTTGAAGGAGTTAGAGGACGCAATGATGAAGAGTGGAATGATTAATGATGAAATTCAAGCACAGAAGTATCACAATGCTCGCCTTTACCGTGAATGTGTGGATAGAAAGGTGCCACCGTCAAGCATTCTGTACCATAGAGTCCGTGCTGTATGTGCCTTGTTTGGCAATATGATTGATAGCAAAACCAAGAAGCCACTGTTCAGCAAGAAGGCGTGGAAGAAGGCCAACAATGTTTTGAAAGATATTCTCGCTGGTTATTACTCTGATCCGCCCGGCTTGAACTTTTACACCAAAAGACTTGGAAGTAATGGCGAGGCTATGACAAACAAACATGGGTTGGAAGTCATTGAGTGCTTCAGAGTTTCACAAGAGCCTTACCAGCTTATTTGGGAGATGGAATGTAGGGATTGAAATGTGACTGCCTTCTTGCAGAACGAAGGCATCGCCACAACCACAAATGTTCCGAACGCCGCCGCCTCATCTTCCCAAGGTTGGGTCACTTCAACAC
This sequence comes from Cyclotella atomus, assembly GCA_036939935.1. Lineage (NCBI taxonomy): Eukaryota > Bacillariophyta > Thalassiosirophyceae > Thalassiosirales > Thalassiosiraceae > Cyclotella > Cyclotella atomus. The sequence goes on from JALLPI010001145.1 coordinate 5,034, forward strand.
CTGGATAGAGAGAACCACGGTATTCAGCTGTATCCATACTGGACCAATGCAAGTGATTATATTGATACTGACGAGTCATTTGATACGATAGCGCTTCACAATGCTAGTTTGCATGAAAAACTGGTGGGAAAAAGCAAAGAGATAGGCTTGGTGAAGTTAACACGCGAATGGCAGTACATTTGCAATGCTATGGGCACTCCTTTTCCACTCTTACCATTTGTGAGCAAGGACAAGAAGAAGGCATATTGCAGATATGTTTTGGGCCGTGATCAAGTCGGAGACTTCCACAAAGCAGCTGAAGAGTGGGTTGACTTCATCGATGGAATGAACATCATGCCAAAGCTGCCTTCACATATGCAAACCTATGACGAAACCTTCAGTAACATGTATCAAAGAGAGTATAAAGAAATCAGCAAGTGGTAGAAAATTGTTGGAGATATTGAATGATAAAGTTGCACCTAAAGCCGCCTCTGCAACCAGTGATGGTGATTTGGCTCAGACCAACTCTACTTGGAAGGAGCCAACAATGCCTGATCCATTGCCGGAGCCGCTATTATACAAGCAATGAACAAAGCTCCATTCCTTATCATTGGTGGTGTCATGGTTGGAGACCGTCACACAGATGGGAATAAGCAGCAGAACCGCAAACGCTGCTTTGTTTGTAGAAATGTAGGATGTAAGGGGTTGGGCTGACGTATTCATTGTCTGCTATTAAAGAAGAGAAAGAGAAAGCTTGATGATTTGTGTTTGGAAGCTACAAGTTTGGGCGATGGAGTTGTTACTCTGAAAAGGAAGCGCAAACTTATGCAGTGCCAGGTTTGCAAGAAGCATGGGTCAGCCGGGATGTACTGCGTAACGGGGAGTGGGAACCAGACAAAATGTAAGAACTTCCATGTGGATGGATGTCCAAAAGAAAGCTAAATGTTATTTGTAGCCAATAAGAATCAATCAAATTTTCCTTCGTTAAAATTCGCTCAGAAGCACCTTTGATAAGCCCCAAGTCTCGTGATAGCATCTGTAGTTGATTAACTCTGGAGCTACATTGTCAGTGACAGCATCATAATATGTTGCCTAAAAATAATCTTGGTCATTCTCTTTGGAAGAAGCCAGCTGTGATAAGATTGTAGATTTGGCATTGATTGCAAATCTCTGTATTGGAGGTTGGCCTTCTTTGGTGTTACTGTTACAACAGTTAAAATACTGAAACTGAATTCAACATTATCCATCTGGTTGACTACACTTTTATCATCATGAATTCAATGACTGCATCACTGCTACAGCAAACAACTGAATCTCAAACAACAATTTGTGTTTTCTCGCATTAACTCTTTTCATCACTTACTCCTAGTTCCTTGCCCTTGTATAGTACAACCGCCAGCCATACTGATGGTGTTCTTCATCAGCTTTTCTGCTCAACCAAACATAACAGCACATTTGATCAATATATGTATATTATTCATTTGGGCTTATTGCTCTTTTTCTCTTCGGAAAGCGGTGCTCCGATTTCTCTTTGTGATTTTCCGAACTTCGACGAAAGACAAAAGCCAACAGCAGCAGCGAGCGCCAAGAAAAAAGAGGGGAAACGGATAACGAGAGAGAAGTACCATCCTCTCTAGATCGAGCAGCAATGAACACAAACCCAGAGCAATCAAGACGGCGGAGACGCAAAATATATCCCGACGGTATAGCCATTGAGCCCCGAGAAATATTGCAAGATGGTGATTCAGAGTCATCCTCTTGTTTGACGAAGACTGAACAACAACGACAGCAGCCGCAATGCGAGACGGGTGCTTCAGCTACTGCCGATTTATTTGTTACCATGGTAAGTTGGTTTCATGAATAGCTATGAAAAATTATGCAATCCAGGTATCAAGTGCTGGCAGCATTTGTCTGCTTGCCTACATTGCAACAAAATGTGTATAAGGAGCAAACAGGTTGACTTTGTTTCTACATGCGAATGTTATCGTGTTTTATTTGCAAACAAACTCTGCGAGTCTCTGCTTTACTTCTCTGAAGAAACAATTTTCTTTCTATCAATTGCAGTGCTTCTTTGCTCGGCTGGGTTTCCTACAACCGCCTTCTTGTCTAAAATGTGCATATAAATCATCAGGTTGCGGGAAGAATCAACAACAAAACGAATCAACAACAAGTGCAGCTGCTTCTTCTTCCAAATGCAATGAATTGGTTCCGTGGAGAATAGATGCCAATATTCCCCTGCATCCAGATCAGCTTGAGGGGAATGTAGTCTTCGTTACGTGCAATACTGCTCGGTGTTTGGTGGATGGGGATGCCTATCCGAGTATTCGATGGGATACTAAAAAGAAGCGGTTGATTATTTCGGATAGGAGACAAACAATATAATGATTGTAGCTGATTGTAGGTTAGATGGAGTAAGGGGTTGAGAATTTCGGTGTCCATGTTTCATTATCCTTTGGTGTTCATAAATTGATGAATTTGCACAGCTCTTGACAGAAATAATAACGCTTAATGCATTATGTAAATATATTGAATAGTATTAAGTTTGGCAGTGGTATAATTTTGAGGTTTTGATCTATCATCAGGCTGGGATAAGACTGCAATTAGACCATATGAACATTTATATTTATTGTACTAGACAGACAGTTACAAACCCAAATCAGATGCTATGGATATACCTCACTGTGCAAGTGGCCCCTTTCCCGATACTTCAACAACTCTCCCACAAAATTTTCGATGTCTTTGTCAGCAAAACAACCAGTCGACAATTGAGCTAGTTGTAGCGTCATTCAGACAATATTTAACATAAACGAAGGAGCAGTTGGTTGTATACCGATTAACAACGCGAAATCCTGTACAGATGCACTGCTAACAGATATGTTTCCAAAATTACCCATCTTTCAGATTGTTGTTGAATTGATTTAAATGCCAGCCAAATTGCATGCTACTGCACGCAATGTCTACCTGCCTCACCCTTGCTTTTTGAAGTCCTTCATATTCGTAGTGGCAACAGTCTTGCCCATGATACGAAGGCCTCCAATAGCAGTGATGTCTCCTCCTTCATTCTCGTCTATATAAAAAGTGAGACTTTTGACTCGCTGGAATTTGACAAAATAGAGTTCTATGGGATTGGAACTTTCTTTTAGGTCGGCAGCAGTGAGTGTGATGGTTTGTGCAGGGTCTACATCTTCAATATCCTAACAATGTCGGGATGTCAAAAAAGATAAGGCAGCCGTGTGATCTACGTGTGAATTAACGCCTCTAAAATTCCAATGCAATTTGCAAATATCTCACCTCGAATCCTAAGTTGTTTCTATTAATATGAATGTGTACTTTAACAGGGTTCAACTCGGGATCGGCACCGTTGTTGTATTCGTTGAATTTGATGCTTTTCACCTGTTGATTATATTAACAGATTATTTGTCATTTCAACGTGAGCAGATAAATTTGATGCAGCCAACTCCCCCCGAACAGCGAAGATGCTAAATAGCAATCAAGAACAAGATTGCAGACACAAGACACACACATGCAAGGCCGAATCAACAACGTACCCTAACAAACTCTTGGAAGGACAAATGAATAATCAACTGCTCATCTGCATCACTTCTCATGCCCAACCTCGAATCGCCAATGAACAAATTGCCCCACGGAAATCCCGCATTTTCATTTCGGGCGTAGCATGCCGATTTGTCCAAGATTGTGGAGAGGTCAATGAGGGAGTTCCCGTCTTCAGCTGGAGCTGGCTCAGATGCTCCTCCTGCTGCTGTAGCTGCATTCATCATGGTGTTCAAGCTATCTAGTAAGTAGCTTTGTTCTAGAAGTTTGGTAGGGCTTTCTTTCGAGTTGGAGTTGGAGGAGAGAAAAGTGAGAGAGGAGGTGCGGTGCTCGACAACTTGACTCAACCACTACTTTTTTTAGCCATCATAAAATCCAAATGCACGTCTACATCACAACAGCAGAGATGGTCTAGTTGGTTATGACGCGGCCTTAACACGGCTGAGGTCCTGGGTTCGATTCCCAGTCTTTGTATTTTGCACCATTGTTTCTGAAGAATTTACTGCCTGGTGCATTCTTGCTTTTATCTGTTTGTCTTCTTTACAGAGTGTACTGCACTACTGTAGTTCATGGAATATAAAGCTCTGGAATTGCGCTGAACTGCTCAATCAAGCGTGAGTTTGTGGGGTCCATGTGTCCCTGAGCGGCTGTTAATTTGTGAATGAGGTCCTGGGTTCGATTCCCACTTTTTGGAGACATCCCACAAGGTGAGATGCTGCTGAACCATTTCATGTCCTCCATATGAGTCCAATGAGTGATGTTACAATGCCAAACCAGCTCCTGAGCCCCCCTCTCTGTCAGTCTCTACCATCAAATTTACCTGTGCCAGATCGCACTAAGTCATATTTTAAAAACACAATTGGCGGGATTTTTGAAAATGCGTTTTTCAAATGATTTATTATGGGCGTTGTTAGTAAATCACCACCTCTTTGGAACATCGAAAGTAGACAGCCGCTGCCCAAACCAAGTTAGAGCAGCCTCATGCATGACCCAACGAAGCGTTTGAGCCATCTGGCGCCGGGGTAGAGGCCTTACTTATCGGGCACTTGTGTTTGGCCTTGATTGCAGCTGACGGTGGGGGTCTTCTTGTGATGGAGCTCCCTCTCGAGACGTTTCGGAGTGATGGAGAATCGATCGATTGGCCAACGAGATGCAATCTAGGTGAGATGACTCTTGTGCTAATTGCAGGCGAGGGATGTGTTTTCAATCATGTGTTCCATGTGTTGGACAACGATTTTGCATCGGGTGAGGGCTGAAATGTGGTGTTTTTTGTACATCTTTGATGGTTGGTGTCTACCTGTGTCTACTCTCATCACATACGATGCATGAGATAGGCGATAATTTCCACATGTTTATCATCTGCAGCTTTAAATTGAATATGCTTTTAAACATTCAGTAACTCTTCGATCATCATTCAACAAGAATGTTGATTTGTACCTACAGCTGAAACGTTCAATTAGGGACTGCTTGGAGACTGAAGGCTTTGTTCTGGGATAGTCAATGGTTGGAAGATGGTGTTTTGCCAAAATAGTACTAATTAACAATCAACCTCCTCCTTTGCCATCTTTATCTCCCTCGATATCCATGTCAATGGCCAGTGGAGCTATGCAAGATCCCACCGAGCCACTTCTTGCAGCACTTCAAGAGGAATCAGTGAGCCATATGGTCGACAAGTGAAAGTACGAGCAGGTCAGCCCGTCTTGGTGGACTGGCATAGCATTCAAATGGCACAGAGAACTGCAGCAAAAAAAACAGCTGCCATGCAATCAATCGAAGAGTGCGCCTTGAACTTTGAAAAGGACATAGTATGTACTTTGAGAGCAGGTTGATGTGAGAACCATGATTGGTACATCCAATAAGACAATCAACCAAGCTGAGCTTCAAGATTAATCTTGGTGCTACATATATAGCCTCTCAATTAGGAATGGGAGTAGATTGCCAATGGACATGAAGCAAATGAGCCAAGCTCAAAGGGTTAATATTAATGAAGAACGATTCAAATCAATTATCTAGCAACTTCTTTCAACTTTGACTTTCGAGTAAATACACTTAACACACATTTCATTTAAGTAATAACTTATCCGGTTTAAGTTTACTTTCACTTATATTATTGCCTTCAAGCTCCGCTTCTTGGCATCCTCGCATGAACATTCTTCATCTTCAGACAAGGATCATCGCGAATCTTTTCATGAACACCCGCATGCAACTCCTCCAAACAAGCCTCCATCACTTCATTCCCAAAAATGAACTTGGCATTGTCCTCATGTCCTCCAATTGCATTTTGTGTTGTAGAACTTGTACTCATAGTATCAAGATTGGTTTGCTTGTAGAATTCTGAGCATTATAAACTGCTATGAGCCATCTGATTGATCGAAGTGTATGCAAACAAAACTATCCAACAATTTGCCACCCGTCCACTTCCTATTCTTTTATTCACATGATTCATTCTCTGTCACTAAAAGTTAAAAGTTGCCGTCCCTCCCACTTTACTTCCCTCCTCATATTCTATGCGAATGCAATGAATCAAATCAAGCCAAAAGGGACATGTTCTGCAATCAATTACTCCTAACTATTGCCACCCGCCTAATTTAGAGTGTGCTCCTCTAGTACGAAGCAAGACGAGGAGGAGGCCATTGACAGCGGCTCATTTTACGCAAGGCCGCCCATACAAATTTGAAAACAGTAGGTAGACACAACACAATCAAAAAAACTGAAAAACAATACTTTAGTGTGATCTGGCACAGGTAAAATTTAGGGCGAAACTGATGCTGTTTGGAGACATCCCGCACAAGGTGAGATGCTGCTGAACCATTTCATGTTGATTCATGTCATCCATGTGAGTACAATGAGAGATGTTACAATTTAAAATACCAAACCAGCTCCTGAGACCCCATCTCTGTTGGTCTCCATCAGTTCTTGGGCTGCTGTTTGCAAACAGTTCAGCATTTTGCAATCACTACATCCGAAAAATTCCTTAGAGCATTCCTTAGAGGACGTCTAAGGGAGCTCTAAGGATTTTACACACTATTTTACACACTCTCAAATTCGA